>JAJEKV010000409.1:0-229873 GCA_021234155.1 Isoetes taiwanensis
AAATTAAAAACCATAGTATTCGTGCAAACTAAAGATATTACAAACCATCTAAGCAAGGCTCCATCTCAACTTCCTTCCAACTCGCTTTCCTTTGTCCTTTGGCCCCCTTCCCTATTTCCAAGAGTGGCTTCATCCTTGCAAGGCTCGCTCCATATGCCTCTTCCTCCAAAGACCGACAAAGACGATATAGTTGTGTCTTGTCCATCCTCTTCGGCCCATCCTCTCAAGCTGGGTGTCGAGTTGTCTCATCATCGCCCCCTCACATTGGCTAAGTGAGGAGGCTAAGGATCCTTGGAGGCCCGGCCCCATAACCCTTGCAACACACGATTCAAGTGAGGCCCTAGCTTCCTCTACGGGCCAACCCAACTTTCTTCATAGGGAGAATGTCATCCCTCGGGGACTAACCATCTCTTCAAGTGAATCTCCGTGGGGACCCTGTGTGTACAAGGGCGCAAGTGCTCCATGCCACCACTTGCATTTCCATAATCGGAACCTAGAACCTTCAAGATGTCCCGCCTCTCAGAATCGTCCATTAGTTGAATAACCTTAACTTGGTGTTTGCAAAGGTTACCTTTGGCACCCCATGGGCAATCACAACTCGCCCAATTCCCCTTGTGCCCCACTCACAAAGTACCGGTTGTTGAGATCAAGAGTCCGACATATGCCTCGGGGCCTCCTTCGAGGTCTACAAAGGTGATCAGATCATCCCAAGGCCTTCGCCCCGAATAGCCGATTCTATAATTTTCTTGTGATGTGTTTATGACAAAACCAGCCTCTTTCATCCCCCGCGGTGCTTGTAAATGAAACAACGTGGTGTGTTAGTGCACACGTAAGTATACAAAACACGTTATCTTTTGCAAATTACCTTGAGTATGTTGTATGTGCCTCAACTTCATTGACAAGCATATGTAGTAGCCAGTCCATCCTCCTTCCCCTTCAGACAGATTTGGAGATGCCCACAGCATCTTTAGTATCTTGTGCCAACCCTCTATTGCAAAGATTGGTTTCTTGGTTTGAATGGGGAACATTCTTGTGGCCAACACCCATTCACATATATTAAGTAGTCCACTCACGCACTCATGTAGGAGGCCAATCCGGGATACCGAGGATACTTTCCTTTCGTGGTTTCCAACTTTCTCAAAGCTTCTACTTTAAATGACCTCATTGTAATCCTCTCCATATTCATTGTTACAGGGGACACTTGATTCCATACATGATCTCACCCAATTCCCTTAAACATTTGGTTCCTTATCTCCTTGTTCTTTCACGCTCTTGACTAACCACTTCAACCAGTCTCTTCTCACATGCCGATGCAAAGGTTCAAGCGCACGCTGGGGTAAACCTGAAGTGTAGAGATGCCACATGCTCATAGAGTGTGCAAAATGAACCACTTAAAATTGCTCATAGTGGAAACATTGTTACCTTTTTAATTGCATGTATTTCTAAGATCACAAGAATCTGGGATAAAGCATGAGGGCTTCCAGGTTGAGTCATGTATGCTCAACTCCACACTTTCATGGCTTCTAGCCATCTTGCAATTGCATCTTTCTTCCTCGGGAGTTCGGATAATCCAAGCCAAAGGCATCCCATTGAAGTAGTCATCGAATCCAATGATAGTGAAGAGGTAGTACCTTTAATGTAAAGTAGCAACACAACTTAAGAATGTTGGCAAGGAAGCTAAAGTCTTATATGAGCATTGAAATGCAAGAGGTGCAACCCTACCTCATCCTGCTCTGCCTTGTAGGTGGAGTCAGACACAATGCCCTATCCTTTTCCAAATCTCAACAAGGCTCTCTTTGGGTGGGAGTCATAACACCCAATTGGAAGATCTCACCTTGCTCATAATGGAATACATGTCCAAGGTGTTGTTGCACCCACATATGAGTGTTTGTAGCTTCATCTTCATGCAACTTCCAAACATTTCGGGTCACTTCCTTTTCAATGTTGTAGATTTCATGCATCTTTAACATGTCATCTCGAAAAGCCCCTCCAAACCAAGTAGTTCCTTCTTCAAGCTCACTTTCTTGGTGGATATTCATCACCATTCTAGGTGCAATGTAATGCAATAGCTTTTTGTTTGATCCATTCTCTTTTCATCCGTGGAGCCACCTGAGAATGCCTTATACCTCAACTCCTTTCTCGCCAGCCTAAAGCTTTACTGTGGGTAAATTTGACCTTTGCCGGTTCACATGATCCCATTTGTGGTAGGTAATTTGAGTGGGAGCCGAAGAAGGTAGAGTTGTCTCAAAGTGAAATGACATTGGCATCCCCTTCTAACACTCTCCCCTTTGAACCCTCTCCTCCTCCTTTGCCCCTCGGAGGACGAGGGTCCATCTTCCACAACATGGGTGTTCCTGCACTGTCTTGGGGCCCAAAACTACACTCAAGACTGCTTCCACCATGGAGGATGAATCAGCCTATGCTTTAATTTCCATGTGTAATCTACAAAACTAAAGCGCATACCTTTCGGAGAAAGATATGTCCTAAAGGCTGCCTGGTTTTGATAGCCCCTTATTCATTTGAGAGCTTCTTATATAGAAGTTGGTGGTGCATCCCCATTTTTTGCTCCCCAAAGAATGAAATCCGGGGACTCGTGAGGTGGGAATATAGGAAACCCACACCAATTGAGTGCCTCCTCCATCCAGATCAGGACCCCGGGTGCTCTAGAACCGCCCAGCAGCCGACGATCGTGGTCAAAATGCCCTTCTCATAGGGTTTGTTTGCCAAATCTCTCGCTTGCACCTCGCCACAAGAAGCGAATGAAGGCGTAATTAGAGCTTAGCCACAACAAAGAGATGGAACCGAAAGTGCTTGCCTCTCAATCTTCTTCGAGGTCCATGGGTCTCACCGAGACCAAGCCGGATCGAGGGGAGTTCCCGCAGTGATTCCGCCCAGGTGGAATGCATACCTACGCCCGCAGTAGGGACGAACTCACGACGCCAACGCCCGGCCAACCGATTTCCGCGAACGGACCGGATGCATCCACTTGTCGTCCTGCAGAATCACCTGTGTCGGAATCACCTGTATCGGAGTCACCTGGGGAGTGATTCTATCCTGCGGGATCATGGATCCGTGATTCCATCTGGCGGAATCACGGAGGGTTGATTCCATCCGGCAGAATCGTTCCGGATTGATTCAACTCGACGGAATCACTAAACTGTGATTCTGTCGAACGGAATAGCGCTGTTGTGATACCGTCGGGCGGAATGAAGTCGTCGTGATTCCATCTCGAAGAATCGCGCAGTTGTGATTCCACGGGGCTGTATCCATGTCGTGATTCCATCCGGCGGAATGGCCATGATGTTGTGATTCTATCTGGCGGAATATATTCGTCGTGATTCCGTCTCGAAGAATCGGGCATTTGTGATTCCACAGGAGTGAATCGCGTGGTCGATATTCCATCCGGTGGAATAGTCACGTTGTGATTCCACCAGGCGGGATAGGTGAGTTGTGATTCCATCTCACGGAATCAGACACTGGAGATTCCATCTGGCGGAATAGCATGGTTGTGATTCCGTCTGGCGGAATAATCACGTCCTCTGTGATACCTTCCGGAGGAATACATTTGCGTAGTGATTCCGTCTCGTGGAATAACTCGGGGGAGATTCTGTCGCAAGGGAGAATACCGCTGTGATACCACCGGAAGGTATATATCCCATGAAAGCGACCGGTCTAAAACGGAAAACGGGGCTTCGGGTACGGAGAACGGGGTTGCGGCCTGGTGATTCTGCGGCAAGGAATATTTTGCGAAGGAATCACAATAACCGGGGTAAAAATATTTTGTTCCTGTCTTGTGCATGAAATTTCTTCTTGCTTTTTCCTGTGAATTGTCCTCTAAATTTTATTGGGTGGAGTGTTATGTCCCCCCAAAAAACCTCCCCAGTTTTCTCTGTTCCGGAAAACCCTTGCCAAAAAACCTCCCCAGTTTTCTCTGTTCCGGAAAACCCTTGCCAAAAAACCTCCCGAGTTTTGCGTTGATGGCCCTTCAGAAGGTTCCAGATCATGGACAGCGCCTAGGTTGCAGAAGAAACGTTGGAGAAAGAAAGCAAGTATTTTCAAATCATTGGAGTAGCCATAGGGCTTCAGGTAGGCGTGGAGCTCATCTCCTCGATCCGCCAATTCTCTCCTCTTTGAGTCTTCAAATGGTAAGTAAGCATCCCAAGTTTTGTAAAAATGTTCCTCAGCAAACTTGTTATCTAAAGCATATGATTTAAATTCTTTCCCTTATATCTCAATACTCGTATGCAAGCAGCATGCTATCTCTAGAAACCTTTGGAAACCAACAGAATCTAAACAGTGCACTGGTTGCTTCTACAGAAAACAAGGGCCTCAGAGTAGGCCTGAATAATAGAAATATCTTGCAATAGGAGAAGCACACTTTTGACATCTGGCTACCTTACACCTTTCAGGAACAAAATTGCAGATGCAGCAGGAGCTCCATGAGCCATAGCCATTGCACTGAATTATTTTGCAATGATGCAAGACAATAGGATGAAACCTTTATTATGCCTTTATTATTCTTTGCATAATAAAGGCAAGCGAAGATCTTAAGTAGACTTGTTATGCAGATTGTAAGGTAAAGTTGATAGAGCACACGAAACAAAAAGTAGATGTAGACTGTGGCACTTTCCAGGCCAGGCTTCAATTGGCTTATGAGCAAGATGCAGCTAGTGTACTAAAATTCGTAACTCTGCTGCAGAAGAATGCTAATGAGCTACTTATTCATTTCGAAAGTCTGGAAAGGATACTAGGAGAGGTGATGAAACAGAAAATTGGGGAAATGTAAACTTCATGGGAGGAGTGGCTTGTCTTACGATGGAAGTCATGAGACTATCGGCATCATAGCCAAGTTCGTCATGTTTTCCTTCTCCCCGAGTGAATCTGAGAGTAAAGGTTTGCAAGAATGAACAGGACAGACTTTATAAAATATGGTGTGGCAAGGATTGTTGGCAGAGCTATGGAAAGAGGTAACATGTTCCTAAGACTCTCTAATTTTGCATGAATAGTGCACAAATACACAATATATCTGCTACCGAATCTAGAAATAGCCAGGTTAATTTTTTTTATGTTGGCTACACTGCAGCTTTGGCTTTTCTAGTGAATCGCGGATTTAGTTGCTTGCTCCATCAAAGCGTGTTGTTGCAGAAGAATTGAAGCATGAATTCAACATGCACAGGAATTTAACATGCACAAGATAGACAAACAAACTTGCAAGGGTGAAAAAAACATGTCTTTTATGCTGGTCCTTTCTAAACTTGCTCTGCAAATGTGTTAGCATATCTCTATGTCTTATTGCAGCTGGAATTCTGTGAATTCTGGCTGTCATAGCAGGGATTCTTTGCATTTGCTTTCTTAAGCTTTATTGTAGCACAAATAAGAACCATGATAACATGTTTGTGGCTGCTGAAGCATTCATGCATGGTTCTCATTTACAAACTCCAGAAAGAAAACATGTGCAAGTTTATCTTTGAAATGTAAGTGCATCGACAAAGAACACTCTAAACATTGAAAGGGGTCGCATGAAAGTTGTTTTACATCAAGGATTAAGCCAGTTTCTTGCAATGATGACATATTCAGCACCAACACTTGGGTACTAGATTCATGTATTGCATTCCAGGTATTTGCCATTTTTCTGCAAGTTATTTGTATGAAATAATGATTTCATGATGTTCTTAGTTATTTGTATGAAATATTAATTTCATGATGTTCTTTGACATAGGGAGCCCACAAATATTGAATCTCTTCCTCTCCAAGCAATGATTTCCTAAAATACCAAGTATTGTTTTGCAGCTTCTCTTCATATCTTTTTCATCAAATCATGAAATCTAACAATAAGCGGACTCTCATATAGAAATGCTCAGTGGTGAAACACCTCAACTTCATTTGTTGTTAAGCAAGTGTTTTTTGGTTGGAATATAATAATAATACAATTATGTATTTTGAACGTATACTTGTTATATTTTGTACGATATATGTGAAGGAATAACTTGGAGAAAAAACAACGAGGATTTAACTGTTTGTTCATTATTAATAAATTCTATTATTACATGCTACCAACACAACACAACTAACATACACCATCCTTATTCCCCGAACATGCTACCAACATAAACTATTAACACACAACTAACATCCCCTACACCATCCTTATGCCCCGAAGGGGCCAAAATTTTTTTTAGTTAACACAAACCATTAACACACAACTAACATTATTAACACAAACCATTGCATTTGACACATTTAAATTAAAATCCCCCTTAAACCCCCTTTGGTTTGGGTGCATATTCACACGGGGGGTTACGTAGGGCAGCGAGAGCCTCAAAAAATTTACAATACACGTACAAAATTAGCACCATTAAGTACATTCTCTCAAACCTTATAGTATTTTGCAAACAAACAAACAAACAAACAAACAAAGATCCCATAAGTTATGGTTTCTATACTCCTTTTTCTAATTGAAGGCTATAAAAATGCTTTCTACATTCCATTTTATGTCTTTTCTTTTATCTACTTAGGCAGCACAACAGAACAGATGTCTCTTGAAAAAGAGTGGATGAGAAGTAAAAATATAAGTTCTAACCTCGATACCCTATGAAAAATGCATGGGACTGCCAGCTTTGCCATAAATTACACCTCCAGCATAAGCAAAAGCTCTGATGGCATTAAAGTGGTAGTCTAATGCAATTCGGGATGCCCTCCTTCAAAATATATTGTAGCTACCCTTGGACGACATTTGTATAAACAACCATCTTTTCATACATGATGAATGACAGAATAGAATGGAAAGCTTACAGAACGTATTGTCAATAGATCCAAGCCAAAAGAAGTCAAAAACTTAGTGGATTTTAATCCTAGGAGGTGAATTGACTTGGCTCCAGTGGAAGAATACATATTGGAGCACTCTAATCCTGAGCGAAAAGACACCCACGCAAGAATGTTGATGGCAAATTCGTGCCAAAAGCTGCTTCGCAAGCATGGTCTGCATACCATCTATGCTTGAGACAGGTGTCTCTGCCACAAGACTTGCATTGGCATTTGTTTGAGAAAGTAAGAAGCCGCTTGCATCCTTTTATTGCACATTTGGGCTTTAACTCATGTATAGTTGCTTGGATCGCTCTCCCCTTTGGCTATAAATGCTTGTCTAGGGTTGTAGATCCTGGACATATTATCACACTTACACCATTCTAAGCTGTCTTTGCACAATCGTGTGAATTGTAAGACCTGTGCTCCAAGCAAAATGCCTTTGAAAAGATTTACAGTCAGAATACCTCATCTTCATATTTCTAGAGAATTCATACTCCATTTGTTGCTAAGAATGATTGTCAATTTTTATAATAGCTCCTATCCTAAAATAGAGTAACTTGGACAAATTTCCAATATAAAAAAATAGACGATTCCATGACATCTCACTTGCAAATTTCTACCCTAAAACAACGTTATTTGCATATTTCAGAAGAACAAAACAGAATTATGAAAGCAAAATATCAATTCCCAAATAGAATAAAATCCTTGAAATAAAAAAAACTACTTGAACTGATAAAGATCTCACCTGAATCTCTCTAAAATAATGGGATCATATAACGTTGGAACTCAGCAGGCTATGTTGCGTCTAAACCCATTCTAGCTCATTAAGAAACATAATTTCCTGTTGGCTATTTGTTACTGGCCAATATTTTAAGAGGTCTCTAATGACTGAATCTGCAAGTTTGAAGTCCCATTCAACAAACTGTGTAATGCAGTATATGAGTTGTTGATGGTACAATCCAACACACTTTGATCTGTGAAGAGGAACTGGGGCCCTGACCAGAAATAACGTGTGCTCTTTTAAGGGAAGATAAAAACCATTAGTTATACTGCCTAGAATTTTTAGCAGCTTTGCTATACCATTATGCTTCTCAATTTCAAAGAAGAAGTGATACAAGATATCATGGATAGTTTTGTGGATAAAGGAGCGGTGAACCATTAATTTTCCTTTGGATCCTCTAAATAAAAGAACTCCAATAGTTTTAGCACAAATGAATGGTCCATGTATCTTTTTGCAATCTTTGCATAGATATCAGTTGCAATAATGTACCAAAGAGGAAATTCCTATACAAACTGCAGATACGACTCCATAATTGGTTCTTCCTCTTGAGGATCGAAACCTTCAGCATTGCAGTTCTTCACAAAAAGATTCTGCCTTTCCAAATTAGGGACACCCCTAAAAGTAGAAAGTTGCTCAAAAGTAACAGCCAATCCACCATTTGCTGGGTTTAATTTTGGGGAATGGCCACCTGATGCAACCACTTTTATTGAAACTGAATGGCGAATACATGCCATGGTAGTGTTTATAGAGCCCACAAGAACAACTGCAGATTGTCTAGCATTTAGGATTGCATCACCTTGAACAACCGAACCATAGTCCTTGCCTGCGCAACAGTTGTTGCTATTACAACTCAACTCCAGAGGGCAAAGCCCCACTGCTTTCATTTTTAGATGGTTTTCTAGGAAAAAGCCTATTAGCACATTAGCTTTCCGATTTGAAAACCTCCAAAGAATAGATCAAAGAATGTGCAATACGAGGAGCTAGAAACATTAGCGATGACCAAGTTACATTCACCAACTTTGAGGAAGGTGAGCCTGAAGTGCAATGTGAGCGCACTCTTGGGCAAAGCCCATATTTCATTAATGGGGCACTCAAGAATTGGGCATGTTGTGATTTCCTTAGGGTGCTAAAGGCAATCTATGTAAGCACCAAGTGAAGGTTATGCAATTACTAGGCAACTATCGGGATGAAGATATTTTACAAGTAGTAGGTTCCCAATATGGGACATTTGGTGATGGACTAGACCACCTGAGCTCACAGAGGAGGTGGTGATTGGGCAGGCGAGTTGTGAATTTGCACAGAAGGTTGAGGTTGTAAGTCTAGAAGAGGATACTGTTGCGTTCACAAGCATTAAGATCAATTTGGAGAGGACTAGAGCATCCTTGGAAGCAACTATTAATAGAATGATATGTAGGGCTACCAGGCACCCTAATCTCCTAGTTGCAAGTAATTCTCTCATAAGGCAACTCGACACTAGGTTTGAGAAGATGGATGATGATGGTGGCACTAACACGAACATAGCTTGTCACCATCGGCTGACCATTGAGAAGAATTGTGGCACTAGTTTGGCAAGGCTGAAGCCCTCGATAGAGCATGGGAAAAATAAGGCTAAGGAACCAAGGAAGATTTGGAAGCAAGTCGAGATGGAGGCATTATGTAAGTTGAATAATGTATATGACACTTGATAGAGGTTCATTTTGACTTTCATATTGCTGTGAACTTGAAACTTCTATGCATTTCAAATTGTCTTATGTTATTCTAAATTTGCCAAACTATTTGGACCGTAATTTGAACATTTGAAATAACCCTACACCAGACCATTGAAATAATAATAATGCACAGACGTGTGATCCCGGAGGACGGGATGACACGTCATCCCTAGGAATATGCCTTGTTTAGAAAGGCGGACGTGGGATCCTGGAGGAAGGGACACATACTATTTGAAAACCATTGAAGGTGCGATTTTACAATTTAAAGAACGGATAGTACAACGGATCCCCTAACAATCATTGTGCCTTTCACTATAAATATGTCCCTTATGAATTCTCAAGTGAAGATGGTAAGGACTCGGCAGCAGCTCGGCAAGTGTAGTGCCAACAATGTGCACACTCTTAAGGATGCTCTAATCCACTTGAATGAAGTTCAGGAGGATGTGGGGTTTGATCTCACTAAGGATGAGAGCATCCACACATTCACAAATAAGAGTCTGTTGTTATGATTCTCCTCTTGTTGTATGATTCCAGTTGCATGTTTTATATAGAGGCAATGGAGAGCATTAGCTTTAGAGAGATCCCCCAGCCTCTCCAGAATGATGCTAATATGCTAGCTGACTTGAAGAGGTGCATTATCCAAGCCAAGGCTCTAAAGAGGTTGTTGGTTATGGAGTTCTTGTAGGAAGGCAACAACCTCAAACCATGTTTTGAGGAAATGTATGCTTCATGCGGGTTGTAGAAGAATAGAATAGAATAGAATAGGGTTTTATTGTCCACGGAGACCAATTGGCCTATGGGACCCAAACAGGAGGCGCAGCAAGCATATTACTGTCCGGATTGAAAAACCCCCTCTCGCCCTAAAAGGTTGTTTGGGGGAAAAACCGTGACAGGAATAGGTTTGCTGTCAAACTGTACAAATACAAATATAGACAGAAATATGTACATGTATCAAGTAAGTGCCTGAGGACCAAGCTGATCTCGACGATCCATGATCTCTTGAATGTATGAGCCTAACCTCTGTACCGAGCTCATGCTCAACATCTCATGTAGGGGCTCAAAATCCGGACAACTCTGAAGGATGTGGCATTCGTCTTCCACAGCTCCAACCTGTCTTCCTGTCTCAATCCGGAGATGGTGTGCACCTGTGTGGATAGAGGTTGTGAACATTGCATGCATATGCATCAAACCCCATAACTTTTGCCCTCTGGACTCTTGCCTCTCGATTCTCACTGGCAGAGTGGATTCGTTGGCGGAGTGGATTCTTGCTAATAGAAATATATTGCTATGATGTCATAAGTTCTTTTGTGCTTGATAATAGTTTTTTATTGTTGTTTGTGTTAGGATAATGGTTTTTTATTGTTCTTTTGGTTTTGTAAGCAAAACATGAGAGCATCAATCTGTATGAGAAGCAAGAAGCCTGAGCAGCAATTCCTCAGATGTTAGACGATGGTGTTTTATTCTTGTTTTGGTTTTTGTCAGATACTAGATTATGGTGTTTTATTCTTGTTTTGGATTTTGTTTTGTTCTTGGTTTTTGTTTGAGTATCACAGTAAGAAGCAAAAAGCTCGACCAAAAAGTCTCAGTGAAAAGTCTGAGTAAGAAGCATGCAGCAGCTCCAGATCCTTCTGTCGCTCCCTGCTCCTGCTTTTCGCCCTAATATCGATCTGTATCTTCCATGTATTGGATCTATCTTTCTTCAGTGTATTGCAAGCCTGCTTTATATTGGCAGATTCCATTTTGCTTACACCCTCTTCCTACTCATGAAACCAATCAAGCTGTTCTTACCCTATTTTCACCCGGTTTCTTGCCAGCATCATGAAATCCACCAAGTGCAAAACAAGTGGCAACGAAAAGAACTTCCTGAAATATGGCGAGTCTTGTGCAATTGTTGGATACAGATTTCAGAGCTACAACCATACCCAGTGCCATAGTCTTTGTACTAGCTATTTTTGGCTTCCTCCAGGTATGCAATTCATTCTTTTACTTATCAAGCTCCTCTGATATTACAATCTAGGGATTAATGATTATTTAATGGAAGAAATATTATCTTATTAACTAAGACAAGCTCCAAATTTATCCCCACAATTCAAGAGCAGTGCTTTTGCAGCCATAGAACTTGTCTCCTTTGTGATTACATAGAAGCTAACAAGGCGAGCAAAGCACAGCAGAGTTAACAAGGCGAGCAGAGCAGAAAGATAGTTGTTGGCAGGCCGACTTAGGGTTTTGAAACTTAGGGTTTTCATTACGAAGGCACAAACGATCTCTCAAAACTAGTTTTGCTCTGGGACAGTCTAGTCGGGTCATTCTCCCATGCTGTTCTATGCCCTTCCTAGATGGTACTCTAAGGTTATATCATCTGCTATAAATCGTATTTTGATTGGTTGTTTTTCAAAACGACAGACCTTGTTTTTCTAGTTCTATCTACAGAAGCTGGTTTTGAACAGGAGTTTTGCTAGCTTTATCCAAATGTATTATGTTGCTTGTGACTAAGGATGGATTTCCCACATTACAATGCTACAACCATTAGGGATTCTCCAACTTTGCAAACTACTGTAAGATTGCCATAATATGGTTTTTCCAGAGAAGAATTTGCAATCTTGGCACCTTGGGATTCTGCTGCACTCCTCCTAGTCTTTTGAAGCTTCATGCTCATGAGCATACTGAAATTGGGATCAAAAGATCTGGTAAGCACTATCTTTCTATAGTTCCTCTTCCTGGACTCACCCTTGCTGCCATTATTGCAAGGAATCCGATCTTGGAGCATCTAGGAGCCTAAAATTCTCATAAATTTAGTGCACTCTGAACTTCTGATTCCCCAATTCTACCTTTCTGCTTTAGTTTTTCACGCAGTCCGCTACTTGGCACCTCCATCTGCGGGTTAACTGATCATAACAGTAGTCTTAGAGCTTCTGCTGTGGATGCTCCATGTTTTCCACCGGAGCAGAACACTTAGGAGTCTCCTGAGCAACCTCGCCATTTCCTTGAGCCCCATGAACATCATCTTGCTGTGCCAAGGGATGCATTTAGTAATAAAAGGGTATGGACATTTCCGTTCGAAGGGTATCCAAAAACATCCTTAGTATACTGATATTTGAAAACAAATTTAACCTCTATATATTTTGCCCCAGATAATGGTGAAAAAACCCTTTATTGGTAAGTTCACAAATACGAAATGGTAAAAAAACACTCCCTTTATTGCATGCACATGTCCCATATTGCAAAGAATACTGAATCCCTTGGGCCTGTTGCCAATGAGCTTGAACTAAAAGAGGATTTTCGACTAGAGGGGACTCCACCACTTTTTTTGGGTCAGTCCTTTCCTTCGTAATGGTAGGAGGTTGTACCTCTGCCTCCTCTGGTTCAAACCCGGCTATTTCTCGAAGACATTTTAGCAACTTGAAGGAGTTTGCAGCCTGATGGGCCCCCAGTTCTCATTTACGGACGTGTTCAAGCTAACCTCTAGATTTATAGATTCCTCCATCTGCCAAGCCGGGCAGGCAACAGGGCAATAGTTAGAAAACGTTAAAAAACGGAGCAAAGGTTAAAAAACAATAAATCAATGTCTATTTAATGGATTTTTTTTACCTTCAATAGGATAAAGTTACCATGGGGCCTTCGGATCGAGACACAGCGGCTATAGCTGCCAAAATCGAGCCCTCTCCTCTCATAAAATAGATGGCCAAGTGTAGAGGAGATAGCTTCGGGTGCAGAATAATCCAAAAGTAACACTTCGGCGAAGAGGGAATCCCTCCTCCGGAATCCCTTGTCTACATGGCAACATACGATTCGACGTACGACATACGGGACAGTAATAACTTATTCTTCAGCCTTAAATTTGAAAGTCCCGTGTCAATGCTGCCACGTGGACGTAAGAGAGTTGTGAGGAGGTGATTCCGAAGGGCGGGATAACCGTGCACACAACCGACAGGTGAGATTTTTCCAGCCACATATTCAACAATTCAAAGAATCCACGACCTCAGGGGGATCCTGAAGGGCAGGATTAACATTAGCCGTGTCGATAGGAGTTGCGATCCCCGAGGGCAGGAGCCGGGATCTCGGGGAGGGGAGGAGGTTGGGGGAGGGGGAGAGGGTCAAGGAGAGCCGATGGCGCCATGTGGTCCAGGTCGCCTGCACGCGTGTCATCCCGGCGGGCGTGAACACCGTGGTCGATGGTGTGGCATGTCGTCCAGGTCACGGGATCATGTAGGAACACCATGGTCGATGGCGAGGCGTGTTGTGTCGTCCAGGTCAGCCATGAACGCAGTCTGGAGGGTGGGATCACGCAGGAACACCGTGGCTTGTAGCGTGGCATCTCGGCCGGGTCATCATAGAAGCGGGATCTTGGCGTGCAGGATCACGCGACCGCGTTGATGGTGATCCCAGAGACAGGGTACACGGTCGTGGATAACGAGATGGGATCCCAATGGAAGGGATCACAACTATGCCATTGACCGGGATCCCTGAGACGGGGATCACCAGCCTCGATGGCGGATAACGAGGTCATCATGGGGCGAGATCTCGAAGGCGAATATCACAATTGTTTCGTGGACGTGATCTCGAAGGTGGGGATCACCAGGGCCGATATCACGAGAGGATAATAGCCCGGCCCCAGGGATCTTGGAGGAGGGTATAACCAACCGTGATCCCAGAGGACGAGATCTCCCCCGGACGGCTGAGATTTCACGGGGGGTTGGACGGACAAGATTAGCCTGGCAGTACCTGACTGGTGTTATAGTACCCAAGATGGGAGTCCGCGAATAGATCTCATCGAGAACAGCTCGGGATTCCGGAGGACGGAATTTCCAGCTCGGGGATCCCCAAAACCAGGGTAAAAATATCTTCACCTGCACATAGCCACATAGCACGTTTCTTAATAACTAGAAACGTATGCCCGGCGATGCCGGGCATTAGTTGTAGACGTGTGGCATGGGCTGATGTAATGGAGTTCGTAGATGGAATGAAATGTTCGAGATCTGCCATGTCTATAGATGGAACAAAGTATGAAGATGTGTAGTTTGCATGATTAAGGTTGAAATGGGACAATTCATTCAATTGCATCCACCCCAAGCTCGTAAATAACCTTGCAATTATGTGCAATGCTAAATGCCTAATCTCACATGCTTAAAATGGGTGCTCCATGCCAAAACATTGTTGTATATCATTACTAAGGGAATAAGAAGAGAAAAATTTGTATATTTGGAGTCATGCTTGAAATAATTGTGCATCTAGGAAAACTAATGGTTACTCTAAAGAACCTTAGGACGATAATATAATAATAGTAAAGGCTTAAATTATTTAGCAATGGGTAAAAGCAAATAAATTGCATGTGTGAAAGCAAATAAATTGCTTGTGGCCAACTTTTAATATGAGGGTAAGAACAATTGCAACATTTTTGGCAAAAGTACACCTTACGATTATGGGGAAGTTGTATTCAACATGCAATTTTAGAAGGAAGATATTGAACCTATGATGGCAATTGTTCAGCATGTAACATATCTACTAAATGCAAATTAAAAAATACATTCACTTAGTATCTTTGGGAGGGAGACCCAAGGCATTAAATAAACAGCGTTGCATGTCTATAAAAACATGTATCCCAGCTCTATCTGAACTTCTTGTGACCTTTCTGCAATTTTTTCTCATAGAAATAGCAACTTGCACCTTGGCCATGGATTTTGCCATAGGCTACACAAATGGTACATAAGATGGTGCTTTTTGGCAGAGATTACAAAAGAAGATAAAGCAATTCCTCATCATCTAAGCTGTCTTCCAAATTCTTCTGAACTTTGTCAAGTTTTTACCTGTCCCAAATAGGAACTTACAACTTACAGGTGTTTTAGCTTGAACTGGTTGCGGCAAGGTATACAAATTCAAGGCTAAAGTTAAAGAAGACAATTTGGGATCCAAAAACTATACAGTGGATGTCTTTGCCTGCTCAGCAACTCCTTAGACAGAAACATATTTTTAGCAATGCTTTAAAGGCGTAGATAATCCATTCGGTCAAGTGAAAATGTGTTGGAAATCTGTAGTATATAGAGCAACTTAATATCAAAAACATGTCCATGATCTAGAATGTCACAAAGTCTAAACTAATACTCAGATTGCAAATGCTAAAATATATGTCAAATTCAAAAAAGGAACTACATCCAACAAAAAAATTTGCGTCTAAATGACCTTTACAATAATTAGTACCCATGGCTCACCTCATCATATGAGATGCATCTCCCATTTCAAATTTTCTACAATCATGAATGGATCTGCGCAGACATTTCCAAGTTGTTACAATGCATTCCCGCAAACACAAATTAATCACAACAAACACATAGCCTAACATGCCTGGTGTACCTTACATGTTGGAACAGTTTAGGCCCAAAAACTCGTCAAAATTTTGATCTAAATATTTGCTGGAGCAAGTGATAAATACGCTGCACGTGGTGTGAAATTAGTACTTCATAAAAACATACTGGAATTGCATTTGCAAGAGGATGGTTAAAACTTTCAATACATATCATTCACTATAAAAGCATCCGCATTACAATGACATATATGGCAAGTCAAAACCTCATAAACATATAAACATATATGGCAGAACCACATAAACATCATGCTAAGCAATCTGTTGCAACTCTTTTTCAAGTCAGCAAACAGCAAATATATGATTCCAGCACACTCTCTAGTTCTGTGACAAATCTTGAAGCAGGACGCGCTGTTATAATTCCTGCCACTTGTGCTTGCAATACAGGAAGGTACCAATACAACGTTACTTATGTTATACAAAAAGGGGACACTTTTTACTTAGTGTCTAACAACACCTTTGAAGGGTTGACCCACTATCTGGCAGTAGGAAGAGCTAATCCTTAGGCTGTGCCTACAAATTTGCATCCTGGAGATAAGATAGATCTTTCCAATTCGTTGCGCTGCCCCACTTCAAATCAGACAAAAAATGGTACAAATTATCTTATGACAGATTAAAATGGAGTGGCTAGTATTGCTAAGGATTGGAATATTTCAGAGAGATCCATTAGATCTGCCAATATGCCAACGTCAGAAAATTCCTTGGTTTTGACAGCATACGTTATTAGAGATAGATTAGAGATAGCATACGTTATTAGAGATAGATTGATAGATTAGAGACAGCATACGTTATTAGAGATAGATTGATAGATTAGAAAAAGGTTATACATGAAGAACCAGGTTATTACTTTCATGTATTTAACAACTTTTAAACATTTTGTTAAATTCTAGAATGGGACTCGCATGAAACCAACAAACCGCCCGACTTAGACTTGCTTCTCATTCATCTCAGCAGATTTTCTACAATGGTGGATAGTGGGTAGCCGCACACATGCGAACTACCCATAAAAAATAAAGGGAAAATCCAATTATATCATTTGGACCCCAACAAAATACAATGCTAATAGAGACTGGGCTAGTGTACCTGCCGAAAGCTTATCACCGGGATTAAAAAACCCCGCCCTTTCGGGTTTTCGAGGAAAAACCCTAGTGATAAGCCTTCGCAAGGGGCTTGGACAACAAAGGCATAAAAATCGCTCCCAAAACCCACGAATGGAAAAGTCGAAACAGAAGCCGCTCGCTAACCTGTACCTGCACATCACCAACAAAACAACAAGACAAAACAAACCTCCCAGAGTGGAGGGGTTGATTACGCGATGCGCCACGCCGATAAAAATACAATAACAAAGAATGGGGAGGGTGGGTTCAAAGCGAAAAAGGTATCACTGCTGAGAGAAAAGGAAGCCGGCGAGAAGTCGGGCGTAAACGCGCCTAAAATAGCTTAACTCCCAACGGTGAACGGGCATGCGGCCACCGCGATGCATGCAAAACATGCATGCTCGTCCCATTCTAGAATGGCGATCCGATGTCTCGGATCGATGGGATTCTAGAATGGGACTCGCGATGAAACCAACAAACCGCCCGAATACCAAAGGACTTCCTTAACAAACTAGGATCGAGGGACGAAGGTCACGGCGGATGAAGGCTAAAGGGTCGAGAAAGGACAAAGATGAAAGAAACGCCAAATTGGCCAAACCAGCAGGAAGAAGCCCCCTCCCCGCCCCGGAAACAATTCAAAGCGAAAAAAGGTACCTGAGAGAGAAGAGGGAAGCCGGCGAGAAGTCGGGCGTAAACGCCAAAATAGCTTAACTCCCAACCAGAACGGGCATGCGCCGCCCGCATGCATGCAAAACATGCATGCTCGTCCCATTCTAGAATGGCGATCCGATGTCTCGGATCGATGGGAATAGCAACATCCTTAGCCAGCCCATTGCCACAAAATAAGAGCTAAAAACAGAAATAGGATGCTACAACACAAATAGATGGTCGCCACTCCCCGCTGCAAACACTAAATAGATGGTGCCACTCCACTGCAATATTACATAATATATAGGAAGAATATGGAAAACCGACCATACGTAAATATATGAGAGAAGATAAAAACCCCCGGTATTGAACAATGCGGATAAGCTCCCAAAGTATGCCACCTTGATAGTGCCCCATGATGTCAAACTTAAGATTTGCTTAAACAAAGCTGGATTGAAGATTTAAAAGAATATAAGATTAATCGTGAGAAACACTTTAAGAAAGGCAGCAAGCAAAGCAAAAGAAAGAACATCATCAGTAACAACTATGATAACCCATTTCACAATATTTTTCTCATTGTGGCTCGCCATTGCCACAAAATAAGAGATAAAAACAGAAATAGGATGCTACAACACAAATAAATGGCTGCCACTCCACTGCAGCACTAAATAGATGGCTGCCACTCCACTGCAATATTACAGAATATAGGAAGAATATGGAAAGCCGACCTATCTGTAATATATGAGAGAAGATAAAAACCGACTGTATTGAACAATGCAGATAAGCTCTCCAGTATGCCACCTTGATAGTGCCCTGCATGTCAAACGAAGATTTGCTTAAACAAAGCTGGATTGAAGATTTAAAAAGAATATAAGATTAATCGGCAGAAACACTTGCAAAGGCAGCAAGCAAAGCAAAGAAAGAACATCACTGTAACAACTATGATAACCCATTTCACAATATTTTTCTCATTGTGGCTCGCCATTGCCACAAAATAAGAGCTAAAAACAGAAATAGGATGCTACAACACAAATAAATGGTCGCCACTCCCATTGCAAAGACTAAATAGATTTTGCCACTCCATCGCAATATTACAGAATATAGGAAGAATATGGAAAACCAACCTATACAGAATATATGAGAGAAGATAAAAAACTGACCTGTATTGAACAATGCAGATAAGCTCTCAGTATCTGGATTGAAGATTTAAAAAGAATATAATATTAATCAGCAGAAACACTTGCAAAGGCAGCAAGCAAAAGCAAAGAAGGAACATCACCTGTAACAACTATGATAACCCATTTCACAATATTTTTCGGTGTAGCTCAACCGACCTTAATACCCTTCGATTTGCATGTTCCATCCTTATAAAACTCACCGCATTTGCAGCAGAAAAAGCATTCAATTCAACCTCATTTGCAGCAGAAAAAGCATTCAATTCAGAGACCGACCGTCGCGGTAACGGACATGGTATCTCTTACGCACCGAGCTCGGTGCAAGAACAATCTTTCAGACATTCCAAAATGCATTTTTCCTCTGTCGATTGATTAACGGGCAAGGCTCCGCAATTTATCCTGTGGGAAAAAATTCACGCTGGAAATGTTTCAACGGAGGAAGAGCTCTGGCAAGAAGAGGCCACCGGAGAAGGGGAAGCGAAAGAGCAACTCCAATTCAAACTCAAGGTCTTCTGTAAAAGTACAAACAGTTAAAACTCATGATAAAATAAAACCCTGTGACGAATCTTACCCTAGAAGAGTGGCTCTAGAAGCAACTCCAAATGCTTTGAATCCTGAAATAAACATTTCTTCATCAGTTGTGAGAAGATCCGACCAAGCAAGCCTATCAATGATATGCTCTACTCACGTTTCTAAGATTTAACGAGCCTTGGTGCCAAAATGAGAACCAGTTGAAGCCCCAAAATGAGACAGAGAAGAATCGAGAATCGTGGGTCTGGGAAATTTCGTAGAGCAGCAAGCTGGCGCCTCTAAGCACTCTTCAAGCTACACAAAAGAAAAAGAATAGTTAGTTTTTTGCACAATCACAGCAAGCTTGAATCGTCCTTTATGCTTTACCTGCTTCTATCCGGCTTACTGCAATGATCCGGCCTACTGCAATGAGATGGCAATGAGATGGGCAAATGAGACGGCAGATTTGTTGAGGCGCAATAAGGTAAACCCAAATTTCGTAGACAGACTGCCATCCTTCCTTCACTCTAGATTTCCTATTCAATTATTCAATGCTGGCAGCCAATTCGAATTCCCTACCCCATTTAATTTCCTCAACTGGGATCCCGCAGGGGAAAGCTGGATACCGAGGGGGCCCGCAAGACGATGGGAACGCCGCATGCGGCGTTACATGCGGCTGGCACAAAAACCAACACACTCCAAAAATAAGAAAGAAGATATGTCGATATCGTTAATTGGCAAAGGCAAATGAGATAACATGCAAATGTATGTAAGCTAAATTGTTAGCATGTGACAAGTGGCATCACATGCATCTTCTATGACTTAAAGATAGGACATATAGATGATTTTCTTTCCCCAAAATATAAGGTGTGAGGATATATATCTCAAAAGATGGTCCAAATTTCTCAAATAATATGTCTAAAAAAAATAAACAATGTGATAAAAGAGCAATTTAGTCACGCAGCCGTTGGAAGACCAAACGGAATTTCCTCAAATACCAACATGAGCTAAATCTACATACTTTAACATTTGACAAAATTTTGAGTCGCCTTTTACACTTTCCAAGGCCTTGCATTATTTGCAATGTTTGTTGGATTACCCCGAATGACAAATGCAACATGTTTCGAAATTTCCATAGATAAGAAGTCATAGATAATGAAGATAATGAACGCGTAATCAATCATAAACATCCTAGTTGTCATGTCATGGGCATGCATCTTGGTAATCTTCCACATGGTACAACTAATCTTTGGCACCAATTGTGTAACAAATGCTTACTCTATATACAATGACGGATTTTCCCAAATTCCCATTATCTGGCCTCAAAAGGCAAAATCGAGATCATTAGGTGCTGCTACAGGAAAACGAGATGCTCAACCAGAATCGAAACAAGTATGAAGAGATAATATGTGCCAAAACATCTTTTCATCTAAATAAGAAAAAGAGTACAAATGAAACACAAGAGGATCCCTCCATGTTTGAACCATAGAAGCACAATAAACCACATCATGTGGAGGCTACCACCCTCTACAAAATAGTGGAGCACGGGAAAGAGGAGGAGCTTTTGCTCCTCAAATGATGATATTTATAATTCTCACCTCTTAATCTCAAACTTAGAAGGGTCTTGAATGTGACGCCAATATGAGGCGCTCGTGATGATGTCGCTTAGGGCTGCCGGCGTTTTTCCTTGTAACTTGAGCATCTGAACTCCGTTTTCAATGATCTTTAGTTCATTGGAAAGCTTGTTCCGAGAGCTCTCCATCAACATCAATTTTGTTAGGGTTTGTTATCAGATTAGGGGCCGGATTTGGGTCTGTTTGATTTCGGCCACTTATAGTAGGGATGGGGAAGACAGGTATGGTTCCAGCATCCAAGGCAACGACAAAACGGCGTGAGTCTATCACCAATTTGGTGATACGTGATCCCCCAGTTGCTGCGCAAAAAGAGATAAATAGTTCAGTTGAAAGTTCTTTGCCTTCGATGCTGGCTACTGCAGTGGTTCTTGAAGAAAGGGATTTTCCTCCCTTGCAAGGCGCCCCGAATAAGGGAGCGGAAGTTAATGGGAACTTGCATCCACCAGGTACAGATTCCAGTCTTAATGTAGTTCCTCAGCCTCAGGCAAATAATACGGTTACAAAAGTTTCATATCAAAGATTTAACGATTGGCTTTGTAAGGATATAGCTAGTGCATCTAGAAAGGCGAGGGTAGCAGCTGCTTTACAGGTATTGTCTGAAGGAAGTAAGGATGAGTTGTCGGCAATCTTGGACATATTAAAAGTCCGACAGATTCAACTGCAACAACAATTGCCTCCAGATGACATATTTTACCAGTCTGATTGTCAGAATGTGGTTCAAGCTTCTGGTAGGTGGACCATCAAGCTCATATTAAGTGTGCTGAGAACTTATCTTCTTGTGCAGTTCTTGGGTATTTTACTGGTGGCTATTTAGATTTTTCACGGTTCCGTGTTTGGTTGTCTCGGCTTCTGAGACGCCTTCAACTTCCTCCTTTCCAGTCCATCAAGTTGTTGGCAAAACACTTTGTTCTCATTATGTTTGAAAGTAGTGATGTAGTGGACTCTTTGGTATCAAGAGGGATTGATCCACTTGGTGGGGAATATATAATGTACCAGTATTATTCTCCTGGCTTTACACCAGATACAGTTCGTGCATTAAAGATGCCTTGCTGGTTCTCATTACCTAATCTTCCTCCTGATCTAATGGCTCATCAATTTCTAGTTGCAATTGGAACGGGACTTGGGGTTCATATCTCACACTCCATCATGAATGGTCCAAGGATTTATGTTTCTATGCCTGTGGACTCGCCTTTACCAGATTGTATAGTTGTGAAGAGCGAGCCTTGGTATAAGAAGTTGGATCTTAAGCTTCTGAATGGTCCAGAATTAGCCCGCTTGTTTCCTGATAAGGAGGCTTTTGCTAGCTTTCGTCGAGGTACTCGTGCATCTCAGGCATCTGTTCAACATTCTTATCAGGTTCAAGCTCCTACTGTTATTTCTTCATCTATCAATCTTTTCCAGTTGTCTTGCCTTCCTCGGCTATGGAAGATGCTCTACACACAGTTCCAATGGTGTCGTCCTTAGCACCGTCAACTGCAGCTATAGTTCCTACCACTCTCCCCGTTGTTGCTTCTGCTTCTCATGTTTCTGAGGTTGTTATGGCTGATGGTCCTAATGTTTAGTGCGCTAAAGAGTCATGGCAACAGGTCAATTGGAAGAAGGCAGCGAGGAAGAAGTCGGTTATGTCATCTCACGAGGCTATCCTGCCTCGTTCTATTCAGTGGCATGATAACTTGATGTCTGTTGATGATCATCCCGATGTTGCAGAACATGTTGATTGTGATGAGGCCATTAAACGCCTCAAGGTGGCACAAGGAATATGATTATGTACTGTGTTTGGGTGGTTTTGCTTAGTGGACCATCTCGTCCTCTAGGTTTTGAGTCCCATGTCACAGGTCCCTTGTATGTATCTTGATAGATTGTCGTCCTTCCAAAAAAAAAAAAATCTCAAACTTAGAACATGCACCTCTTCATTTTCACCTTCAAGTAACACCTCTTAATCTCAAACTTAGAATAGGCACTCTTCATCTCCACCCTTCAAATAACACCTCTTAATCTCACCCCTTCATATCCACCTCTTCATCACAACCATTAACATTTGTTTAAGGGCCTTTTTATATTGAACCCATTTACAATAAATAATCCAATGGTCTTTCTAAACATTTATAAAGCAGTCTGTTTTTTTTCCATCCGCTTTAAAAAAAAATTCTAATTTTCTCCCCGTCGTCAATCAACTGTGATTAAATTTTTTTGAAATCCACTGCCAGCACAAATCTTAAGGGAATTTTCAGAAGGGATTTAGAAGGGTTCCGAACGAAATCGATTGTATCAAGGTAGAACTGTGAAAACTCTACATGGCTTTCTTTGCTTTGATCGCCAACATCCTCAACACTGCCAATAGCGGAATATTAAACCTTGTCCGCCATAGCTAGGGTTCAGGGAGGTGGGTGAAAAGAGGCCATAGTCAAATGTGTTATTCCATCTACTTTTTAACAGGCTAGGCTTAGGCGCAACTGGAGAAGTGTATCTCTGCAACAAAAAGTACAAATAATCATACAAAATTATCCTTGAATCCTCTGTTCCACAAGCTTTTCAGTTTTTTTCTTCTCAGTTTTTTTGATGCGGAAAAATAGGCTTTGGGATATAGCTACAGATGATGATGTTGAATCGGGTCGCCATGTATTATTCGTGCATGTTTATTTATTGCTTCAGGATTTTTGTGGAGCTAGCTTTGTAGCTATGGCGGTTAGAGCTGTGCCTTTTCTTCCAAGCCATACCATTCCATATCAAAATCAGAACTAAAATTTGGCTTTTCTCGACCGGATTCGAATTGAGTCCATTTCTGAAAGAGAAATGTGCCATGACCTAATGGCATCAGTGCAAAGCATGAGGAGGAGCAGAGAAGCTCGTTTACACTGCAAAATGGGTCCTTTGCAACAAATGGCTATGGCGGGATTTTGGTGGAAAAAAGTTGGCTATAGCAGGATTTGGGAAGATGGATAACAATGCAAAAAAGTCATAATGGGAAATGATATTTCACTGGAAGAAGCCATATCCACAGCTTGGAAACAGAAAATAACCATAACCATAGCTAGACATTGGGAGCAATAGTTTTATATAGGAAAATGCCGAAGAATTTAGAAGACCTGTTTAATGCCAATTCCCTACAGATTGACAGCCTTACATACTTAGAAAATTCGATCGTGTTGATTCCCATGGCTCCTTTGATCGATGTAGCTCTGATCTCTAGATCCTGTAATAATTCTAATATTTGGAATCAAAGCAATAAAAAAAATCACAACAATGCTAGCAACCTTCGATTGCCCTAGATTTGCAAATTGCTTCAAATCCATTCGAGCCACTGGATGGGTTTCCCTCTTTAAATCTTTGGGCCAGTAGGATCATTTTTAGTTTAGCGAGAAAAAGAAAAGAAGTAGAGGATACATGCAAACAACTAGTACATAAATGGAAGTTCCCCCATGTTAAACCCTCTAAATGTTCCTCCATTTCTTTGTAGGTTGAAAGACCTTGCGGAATCTCAAGCACACATAGTTTGCATTCATTCTTCTTTTGCACCAAGTAGCTTAGATAAGTGGTTTCTTTTGCACCGCGGCCGCCACAATAAATTTCTGGTAGATGTTAATAAACATGAATAAGTCTTCTTCACCCCTTCCCTTAATTTTTACTTATGTTGACAGGGTGCCAAAATCCTGGTCAACAATATAGACACACGTAGTATTGTGCCAAACATGTTTAGTTATTTGAGCCAAAAAAGAATAAAACAGTGAACGTTGAATATAAATTTATATTTATAGATATATAAATACAAGTGCTTGTACTATGAGGGAGTGTATCAAGTCACCTGCTCATTTGTGATTGAAATTTCTGTATGAGGAAGTTTGAAGTAAGGAAGGATCTTAGCAAGGAATTTGGAAATTAAAGACTTTATCCTGTTGGGTACAGATAGATAGAAATAAAAGAGTCGAGTTAAATTTGTAAACTGGACTTGTATTACCCCAGACGAAGGTTCTCGAAAATTCTTAGACTTGTGTAATATTGGTCATTATCATTTCTTATATAATTTGCTTCATAATCTAATTTGAATATTGAATCGAGAATGTAAAAAATGAGTGCCATAGTTATATGATTTTCTCTTCCTGTCTTTGTTTGCATTTAAAGGCATCTTTCAATCAAGCACAACCTATCCCTTATTACTCTAAACTAAAAAGGCTTTCATAACATCATTATAGGCTACAAAAGCGGATGGCATGTAGCAGCAAACGCAAAAGAGACGAGTGCCATCGTCGTGAAGAGTTGCATGTGGGGAAACTCGCCAACATAGTTTGGAGGAATGACCTCTGCTCTAGTGCCTTACACAATACTAAATGTGTTTTATTTTTGTAAGTTAGATGCAAAGCTTCATTTAGCAAACAAAACGAAAAAAACCATTTAAATTGTTGATGCTCTATCATTGGATGATATTTTTACGTATATATTAATTTTTGTCTCAATGTTTAGTCCCAATAGGGTCTCAATATTTGGTTTCACAATAATCTAGCATTTGTTGATGAGAATAACTCTCAAGCATGATGGTTACTGCATGAGCAACAAATAAATACCAATGGCACATTTATTCATTGACTAAAATTTTTACTGCAATTTTAAAAGTGGTTTGATTGTTCTAATGGTCAGTGGCACGGCGCGTATAACAAAATTTCTAAGACCAAAGACCCTATATTCTTTGGGATATTATTTATTGTGGTGGTCTAGACCAGGGTGAGGTTGAAACAATGGGACCCAATTCAATACTAACTTATAAAAGGAAAATATTGTTAAAAGTGGCAAGTTTTGACCTTGGCCTTTGTGACTCCATAGTTTTGTTTTGGTCTCCATGATCCAGAATGGAAATTTCCTTGGTGGACTGAAGAAGGCAAAGGGGTAACCGTAATAAATGTATGGGAAGGTTATTTTAGGTTTGACTGAAATTGTTTAATCTACTACTGGAATAATGTTCGACGTTGGAGCTAACTTAGAAGTTTCAAACTACCACGGGCGCCCTGCTATAAAAGAGCAGCCAAAGGCCCTGTCAGATCCCATTCAGTCTTTTGTCTTCTGTCTAAATCCGCTCTTTTTGTCTCCCTGGACCATGAAAATCATTCTTTGTCTCACTCCATGAAAATCATTCTTTGTCTCACTGGACGATAAAAATCATTCTTTCTTTTTTTTTCCTAATCATTCTTTCATTTTTTTTCCTTCAACTTTTGAGTTTGTGATTCAATCTCAGTGAACCATAAAGCCATTCTTTGTTTTTTTTCCTTCAACTTTTGAGTTTGTGATTCAATCTCAGTGAACCATAAAGTCAATTTGGAATATTTTTTGTTGCTTGTATACTCAGCAGAATGAAAATGCCTTGGTCTGTTTCGTGGAGTAGTACGGAGGCCGATGTGATTGCAGAATTTGAAACCATGACTCAAAATGCGCATGAGATGCAAATTGAGACACTGGAAGAAATATTGAGGACCAACTCGCAGGCTGAGTATCTGCAAAGAAACGGACTTTCAGGCAGAACAGATGTTGGGTCCTTCACGTCTTGCCTTCCTCTGATTACTCATTCTGACATCGAACCTGATATTCAAAGAATAGCAGATGGGGACACAGCACCCATTCTTACCACAGAGCCCGTTACAGTCCTCTCTCTTAGGTACCACATATACTCAATCAAACATACTTCTCACATCATATTACACATCATACTTCTCACATCATATTACCCCTTATTAGCTTATCAAATTCTTACTCAAAAACTTTGCTTCTACTCTTGCAGCTCAGGAACCAGCAAAGGGAAAGCCAAAATGCTTCCATTTTCGAAGGATTTGTTACTGCAAACCTCCTCGTTGTACCAGATTGCAGGTGCTTACAGATCAAGGTAGGTGTCAACGACTTGACCTGGAAAAACACTTAAGTAATCAGTCTGACATTTGTTCATGAAGAAAAAAATCGTATCAATCTGTATATCCTAGAGTTGAATATATTTGTCAACTGCAACTGTGCACACTATACAATATTACACTGTTTGGTACAGTAAGATCTATCTGACAAAGACGTTGGTTTTGTATGGCAGGGAATTTCCGCTAAAAGCCAGGAGGTAGGATCATGGAGTTTTTGTACTGTGGCAAGGAATTCCGAACAAAGGGAGGGGCTGAAAATGGGAACAGCAACCACAATACTGTTCAAAAATAGAGATTTGAACAAGGAAAAAAAAAAAGGGCATATGGGTGCAGCCCAGATGATGTGATATTTTGTTCAGATCCAAGGCATGCCATGTACTGCCATCTGCTATGTGGTCTCATTTTCAGGGAAGATGTCCAGTTCATAAACTCCACCTTTGTGTACAGCATAGTGGAGGCATTTAGCACCCTGCAAAAAGAGTGGGAGAGGCTGGCACATGACCTCCAGTATGGCCAGCTCAGTAGCCACGTGCTCGACCCTCGCGTCCGCCACGCCATCTCCCATATCCTCCGCCCCGACCCTGACCTTGCTTCCAAGGTCAGGGCCGAGTGCTCTATCGGATTTTATAACATTATTGGCCGCCTTTGGCCCAATGCCAAGTATGTCTACTCCATCATGACCGGCGCCATGATGCCTTACCTCCCTAAAATGAGACACTATGCTGGCTCCCTTCCCCTTGTTTCTGCTGATTATGGTGCTTCTGAGAGTTGGATTGGTGTCAATGTGAACCCCAAAGCTGCACCCGAGGATGCCGTTTTCACTCTGGTGCCTAACTTTGCATACTTTGAGTTCATACCCCTTGATGGTGGTCCAACTATTTCTTTGAGTGAAGTGAAGGTTGGTCATGAGTACGAGATTGTTATCACAACTTATGCTGGTGAGTGTTGATTTTATTTATTTCCTCTTATTTTTACTTCAAGTTTTTTATTCCAACTAGAACTCACCAATCATGCTCTCTCAGGACTCTACAGGTACCGCCTTGGGGATGTTGTCCAAGTTGTGGGCTTCTACAACAATTCTCCACAATTGTCATATGTGCGCCGAAAGGATGTCCTGCTCATAGTTAACATTGACAAGAACAATGAGAATGACTTGCGGCTTGCTGTGGAGAAGGCTACCTCCCACTTCCAGAATACTTCCCTTGAACTTGATGACTATACTAGTTGTGTTGATCTCTCTACGAACCCAGGTCATTATGTCATCTTTTGGGAGCTAAAGGACCCTTGCAATGTTTCAGACCATCGTCAATTGTTCCAACAATGTTGTACGACACTAGACACAAGTTTCATTGATCCTGGCTATAGGGGACCTCGAGCTATGAACACTATTAACCCCCTTGAGTTATGCATCCTTAAGCCAGGTACCTTTAAACGACTTATTGACCTATCCCTTAGCAATGGCGCTGCTCTTAGTCAATATAAAACACCTAGGATCATTACCTCACCTCAGTTGATCAAGCTGCTACAAGAAGGAGTTGCCGAGAGATTTTACAGTCTTTAGGTATCCTTTCAATTGTATAGCAATGACACCTGTACATGTTGTTCCAAACATTTGAACAAAGTGTATATCATGTAAAGTTCATTACCACATAAAAGTCAGCCAAGATTTACAAGCTAACACAAGATCTAATCACAAGCTTAATATTTCATTATTACAAAAAAATTATCATGAATGTTAGAATCACAAACTCAATATTTAATTATGAGCATTGTTGTGAGTGTCGGAATCCATAAGAATTCACTCATATATAAGGGGGGTATGCCATCTACATCAAGAGGTGGCTACCCCCCTCCAAATCCTATACGAATTTTTAAAAGGCAATTACGACGCTTTACAAAATTACCACAAACAATAAACCTTGTTAGAGCTTGAGGATAAGTCCGTCTTGGTGTAACCTAGGCCTAATATCATGCTTGGTGTTCAACTGTATTTTCCTTAAAAAAATACAACTATATTTCAACTGTATTTTCAATTGTATCATGCTTGGTGTTCTGGGGTAATGTATTCACTCTCATAAGCATTAATGTCAAGATGGGTTAGCACATGGCCATGATATGGCACCTTTAACTTGCGCATGATAGGAAATATGATCAATTGTTAAATTTTAGTTTTTATACTAGGACTCAATTGATTTGCATCTACTCAAGGATGCTTTTCTCTTTGACTTTATGTTTTGAGCATGGTCTATGCATGCTTGCCATGTATTAGCAAAAGGCATATCTTAAAGCTAGGACCCACTTAAAGTTTAGATTCATTTGGACTACGTAAGGGATGCATTCCCTTGGCTTTATTTAATATTTTGCACAGTCTCATAATGTATGGTGACCAAGTGGTAAACATGCGTTTCTTGCATGTGCATGAATCACAAAGGAGTACTGTATGGTGACCAAGTGGCTTGTTTACATGCGTTTCTTGCATGTGCATGAATCACAAAGGAGTACTGGTAAACTGGGCGCAAGGCTACACATTGCTACACACTTGGTGCAAGAATAGCAAACATTTTCTAAAGGACATTTAAATGAAGTTGTTGAGCCTTCGTGTTTTTTTTTTTTTAAATCCGTAAGCTTATAAATGACGGTTGCTCCAATATTTTTAGGTGCCTTTATTTATTATACGAATACTATATTTGCTTGAGACTAACATGTATTTACTAACTGTATACATCTATTGATCGAGATGGTTTTATAATACAATTTCTAGGGTTTGTAAGACGATCGCTTCAAACTGTGTTGTGGTACAGTGGCATGCAATGGCTTAGGAAAAAGGGCTAGCAGAATGAAGTGGTTAGAGGTCTTTCCAATGCGCCAAAGTACGTTGGTATTTTAAGAATTTCTCTACGCAAGTTCTCTCATTTCAAAATGACAGAGGTCCAATTACCATCATATTGTTCTTAAATTGACCGGGTCTCCTCGGTTGAAATAATGGCCAAGGCAAAAATTGAAATACGATTTAGTGCATACCTTTATGGCAATTTTGCATTTTCTTACATCTGTAATTGTGTTTCACTTGGTTGCAAACCATATGCAAGTGATTTTATCAGAGCGCCACAGTTCCAAAATCATTGAACCATCTGCGAATGATTTTATCAGAGATAGGTTGAGGATAGTCTTACCCTAGTTTCGAGGATCCTGAAGGGGAAAATACTGGACTCCAGTATTCCCACCAGTTCAGAACGGAATCCATT
The DNA here is from genome assembly GCA_021234155.1 of Isoetes taiwanensis. Classification (NCBI taxonomy): domain Eukaryota; kingdom Viridiplantae; phylum Streptophyta; class Lycopodiopsida; order Isoetales; family Isoetaceae; genus Isoetes; species Isoetes taiwanensis. The sequence continues at coordinate 29,850 of JAJEKV010000409.1, forward strand.
CGAGGCCCCTCCGTTCTACCGTACTGATACACATGAGGGGGCTCCGCTTAAATCTCGGCCATGTGGTGTCGCGATGCATCTGGGTCATCCGTGGTATTCCTTGCCTTTGGTATCACCAAAAAAAGTGCCCAGTTATTCTTGCCTCTAAAATCACCAACATGCGATCCCGGCCTCTGAGATCCCCAAGCCATGGCTAATAACAGTGCCAGAATCAACCCATGTGATCCACATGTCCCAGAAGTCATTCCGTCCTCCGGGATCATATACGGACGACCGATACCGGCCATTTTATATCGATGAGGTTATCCCCTCCTCTGGAATCACCATACTGACCGATGCTATCCTCCGGGATCCCTGACGACGATAGTCTGGTGATCGTGTCCTTCGGAATCACCACCTGTCGATACTTAACGAATGATATCGGCGGTGGGAGGATTAAGCCACCTCGAGATCTCCATTACTTTATCCCGAGAGAATCGTGTGGAGGGGGGTGGACCATAATGAGCAACCGAGTTTGAGGATGTCAGTGCATGCACAATCCATCCACTCACGCAATGACACACATGAGAGGTTGGAAACCACTCTCTGGGACCCCACTGTGCTCTTTTAGAATGGCTCTGCGCTCCTGCATGTGGAGCCGGATTTGAGAAGCGCAGGTGGTTATGGACGATTTGGAGCCGAACGAGAAGATAGCCCAGGTATTGATCTTGTCTTCTTTTAGGAGGTATACATCATGTATCTGAGCTCCCATTTTCAGCTGCAAGGCTGAATTACATCAAGAATCACCCCCTGATGGATTACTCGACCATAGCAACCTATACTAGTTTTTCAAAGAGCACCGTGTTCCTTCATTTCATGGAGGTGGACAAATGATAATCCGGACCAGCCACTTTCCAACAAACCAGATTCAAGACTTCATTCTTTAAGAGCAAAAAAATTGTGTGGCACCTTGTTGTTTCTACTTGAGGAGTTCTAATCCTGAGAGGGTGCTTAAAAGGCCAATCAAAGATTCTTATTTGACTATGAAGAGGTGTGCATCTGAAATTCTATCCTCTAGTTTGGTTGTGTTGTTTCTGTATTGAAAATCATTCTAGTAGTTCTAAGATTACAATGATAATAGATCAAGAATCTAGGAAACCTGGATAACGCCAATTTTGGTGGAAGGAAAGGAATATTTATTGTTAAGTGATATACTCAGGAACCCCTCTTTGCGACATATGTGTACTAGGGAAGACGAAGTTATCAGTACCTTGGCTGAATGGGTACAACTACGCGCAGACTTTGTAGAGGACCTCAACAAAGAAATATTTGAAGTGTCATCTTATACTGGTAATGCTATAGACCTTAAAGAAGCATATGAGAGGCTATAGACTCGTTGTGCTGAAGAGGAGCAGAATCTGCCAATGAAAGAAGAATTTCAGCGTCTTCGTTCAAAGCTGCCAACAACATCTACAGGCTTGGAAGGGCCTTCAGTCAATTGCGGTAGCATAAGCCTCATGGATTTTGAGAAATTTGAAGAAGATAACCTTGAGGTGTCTTATTTGTAGGAACTCGATGACTTTTCTTGCCGATATGCACGGGGCAGGCAGGAAAGATTAAAGGACTCGACTTTGTTGCGATATATTACAAGATTTAGGAATGCACTAAATTACCTCCTTCTTTTAGTGGGGCCTGTAATCCCCCTTAAGTTCCAAGTTATGACTTTCATTTTGAGAAATTTTTCTTTAGAGACTCTACTGTGTTATCTCCCTTACTTCTAGTAAACTTAGCAGGTCCATTGTATTCTCCATTGGGAAAGATATGTATTTTAGAAGGGGTAACAGGCTCAATACTGTCAATATTACTCTCTTTTTTCTTTCTAGCACTCTTTTTCCAATTGACTAGTCCAGCAATTTCCCTGGATCTTCTTGAATGTTCAGATCTTTATGGACAGTAGTACGAAGTGGGCTGATTCTTTGGAAAGCTTCTACAAACTCAGTCTCTCTTCCGCTCAAGCAAGTATTCGATATATCATTGCCATATGATGTTTTTTGAAAATTCAAAAGGTGATTACTTAAATGAAGATTGGATAGAGTACTAACCAGATTTGAATGATCTTCTGGGTTATGTTGCGTTTCCCTTATGTTGCAAGTCTACAGTTCAGTGATCTCTAAATTTGCACATTCATACACATGGCTTTTCCTTCATAGGCCCTTTTTTTCTTTTTCTCTTTGCAGTGAAACTAACAAAGCCTCCTCTACAATGCTTTCTATGAACTTATAGTGTTTGTCATTAATATCATAAAATTTTTGTGGTTCAGTAAGGACTAATGCATTTGGCTTCAGCAAACTATTAGAACTAATAAGACGGACACGTAAATCATAAATGGTAGGTTCAGTTAAGCTAACGGAATTGTCAGCAGAGTTTTGGGCAATGTTAGAGCAGCACACTTGAGATTGGGATGAGGACATGATAACAGTTCTATCTAGTATTGATTTGCTGATAATCTTTTGAGCTTCTTCAAAATCATCTTGAACTGAAATACGCTTGTTTATAAGGTTATCCAAATAATCTTCATAACTCTGGTTAACCACCCCTACACTCTTGTCTTTACTTCCAGCTTCTGTAGTAAAATTTCCTTCAGTTGCTTTCAATTCCCTTTGTACGCCAACTGGGTAGAAATCACAGTTGAAGTTGGTGCACTACTAAGTATTGAGCATTTAAAATTTTTATCCCCTTTCAACAAAACCATCATCCGAGCATTCTGTGAGTACTTGGAAAGGATTGCTATCACAGAACTCATCCAGACTGTCACTACCATTTCCTGAGTCTGAGTCACTTATATCAGTCAATTCGCCTTGATTGATACACTTTTGATTCCCTAAAGTATCATCCTCATATTTTTCATCCTGGATTGTTGGGGGCATCTGAGTTTTAGCTGCTTAAGTTTGAAATACGATTTTTTTGTCGGGCTGTATTTGCTGAATTCAGCTATGTGATCTAAACCATTGAAAGAGACTCCTTTTCTCCTTATCAACTGAGGCCTTTCCAGACTTGTATCCATTACCCTGATTTCCTTGTTAAGATATAGATTCTCCTTGTCACTTTTGCATATCTGTACTCTCTTATTTAAAACCTTGAGATTTCCATATTTCACTACCTCCAATTTTTGCTTATGCAATATGTTTATCTGCTTTCTTGACTCTTCCAGCCCGTTATTCACTTGAACAATTCTCTCCTGTTGAATCCCCTTTCTCTCTATCCTTCTGACACTACCATTAGTGTTACCATTCGTATTGTTGTGATAGTATCCACTTCGACCCGTTAACTGCATTTCTTGAGTGCGTCTATGAAACAAAGCTTGACTTCCTATCCTTATTGTCTCATCACTCATCAAATCAGCAGGCTTACATCTGGTACCTCCATGTAACCTCTTGCCACACCTTCCACATTTTGGCAGAATACCACTCCATCTTAACGGATTGTTTGCTCCTTTCCAAAAAGGTCCACAAAGGTAATTTCGAGAGGCAGCGCTTTGAGTAGATCAAGTTGAACAAAGATGCGAGGAGATGATGCGGCTTGAAATCAGCAGAGATATATGAACCAATGGAATTAAAAAGAGATTGGAAACATTCAGGATTCCAGAAGATTGAGTTCAGTTCGGCCAGGATGATAGATGCTACGTAAGATAATGACTCTGACTTGTTTGTATCAAAATGATAGTCCCATTTTTGAAATTTAATTAGAAAACCGTGGAAAATTATGAATTTTTTCTTCAATAGGAGTTCTGCAGCAGATTCCGAGCAGAGTTCAAGCAGGAAAAAGGAGCTTTTAAGCCAACAACAGCTTGCTATTTGGATGTTTTTATCAAAAAGGATTATTTGTTTGGCTAAAGATTCCAAGTTGATATTTTCGACTTCCAACTAACCAATCAGAGCATTCTTTTGAAGCATGTAAAGACGATTTTTGCAAGACTCAAAGTTTAGGTTTATATCTCTGGTCAGGGATTGCTCCTTGATATTTTTCAATTCCTGGATCCAACCAAGATTGATAAGCATGCTTGAATTGGGTTCCTGAGGGTTGGCTTAAGGGACATCCCAAGAGTGTGAACCGGAAGGAGCACAGTAATTTTCCATACTATTGAGGTTGACGAAATAGATTCCAGTTGAATTGGGAACAATTTGAGGTAAAATGACAGACGTCCCTTTTGTAAAAAAGCAGGGGAAATGATGCACGGTTTACAATGCAAATAGATGACAGGAAATTTATACGATGGCATAAATCAGACTGAGGAATTAAAAATTGACACTAGAAAAAGCCTTTTAGGATCTATAAGGAAAGGATAGCAATCCATCTCTGCATACTCAAAATAAATGAAAAGAAGCATGCTACTGAAGTTACCCCTACTATTTTCATACTCAACCAGAGAATACCTTTACAATAATTGTGTTTTCGTTCCAATTGCAGAAGACATTGAAAATCCCAACCGCTACTGAGTTCCTATCACCAGTAAATTCCAACAGCCAAGATTCAACTATCTGTATTTCAAAACCCTCATAATTCGGCACAAATGTGTATTCCGGTGTGAAAAGATTGTCGGGGAAGAACCCATCGAGCACTAAATCTTTCCACAGCTCTTCAAACTGGACTTTGAGCAAACTACAAGTAATTCTAGATTCCTGCTTCAGAATGGAGAAAAAACTACCTCCCATATGTAGATCAGATTATCAGCAATGCAAATGTACATGCCTTCTACACTGCCTATACCTCCAAATCCACCAATTTTTTTCTAAATTGCACGTGTCAAGAAGTTGTTGTAACACAAAACAACAGTGTATCGTTCATTCTAATGACATGTTAGGCTGCCATGTGGCATCGATTTTGAATATTGGACTACTCTACTTCAATAGTTATTTTAACAGTTAGTATTTTACTGTGGGGATTTGAACCCCAACTATATTTCTAGGACCAACCCTCTTTGAGAGCAATCTAATTGATAACAGCACTCCACATTATAAAACTGCAAGATTCCCAATACAGCATCCAAAAGCAAATCATAATAACTCCTAAGAAAGAGAAGATCCTGCTTTCATCAAAAATTAAATTAATCCTAAACATAGTTTAAGTTGCTAATACGACATCATTTTGCAAATGCTATTCACCTCCAAAAAGTAAACCCAATGATAAGTCCATTTGTTAAGAAATGTATTCGTTAGAAAGAAGGCTAAGGAAACCTAGTAGAAAGACCTTATAATAAATTTAACAAAAATTCTACCATATGCAAAATGCATCAACCAGGTATAAATATATGAAACCAGAAGTAGAACTTGCAAGAAAGGGAACCAAGAAACCATTTTGATTTAAGTTGTACTGGATGACCAAATATGCAAAAGTATTAAGCCCTGACCTGTATCGTATGAAGCAAACATTTAGCTTAAGGTGAGTTTTAGAAAGATTTGAAAGGAAAGCAACAATGAAACCAAAACTTGTTGTTCGGAAATTATTTGCAGCCTCCCTATGATAGTCCTTTATAGAAGCTTGAAACAAATACGAATTGGATTACAAACCCTGCCGCCTCTGAGTTTTAAACATATCTAAGACGAAGCAAATAAAGGACAAAACCTAACAAGCAAAGCAAGCGAAGGAAAAAACCTAACGATTTACCTCATGAAGCAGAAATACCTCCTTGTAGAATCGATTCTATACAGAGCCAGCAAAAACAACAAAATGGTTTGTCAAGAACAAGAAAGGGCTGCCAAGTGCCGAGTCTCTTCTGCCATAGAGGCTCTTTCTGCGCCACATTTGGAGGAAGATTCGGTTGTATTACACGTGGCCCACGAATTTCGATAAGGTTCCCACGCATTCCATTCATTCGAATTAAATTTAAGGGGTTGAAACGCATATCAATGGTCTTAATTGAAACGCATATAAAGTATGTTTTGTAATGCATTTCGACCGTCCCGTTTCAAATAAAATTTGAAACACATATCAATATTGTCGTAACGCATATCACAATTGGAGTTTGAAATGCATTTCAAATAATTGTTGAAACGCATATCAAGGATATTATAATGCATTTCAAATTGCCGGCCACCTTAGGAACGCATTTCAAAAGATAGTTTGTAATGCATTTCACACATAGGCGTTACAATTACAATTGCGTTGTAATAGGAGCGTTACAAACCCTCCCAATATTCTTGTAGATGGTGGCTAACATCGTAGGCTAACATTATGCATGTGTGTAGGTTTCTGAAATATACATTTGGCACGTGAGAAGAGCATGGGTCAAGTAGCTACGTAAAAATGTAAGGAATAAGGTGGATAGAAATGAGGAGCTAGGGAATATAATATACAAGACAGAAGGGCCACTAGGTGACAACGAGTATGGTGAGGAGTATAGGGAGGTTGTTAGGAAAGAAGCCATCAAGAGGTTGGGAAATTTAGTGATGGAATATCCCCAATACCATAAATTGTCGGTCTACATGAGTAAGGAGTGGACCACGAACATTTGTCAGTGGGTATTGGCTAGAAGAATGTACATGCATTCTATTAGAAGACCAATGCTGCCATAAAGGCATGACATGGTGCCCTTAAGATGCGCATGCATATGTAAATGCATATAGGTAAACTGGCTGCTCTGCATTCTTTAAGGTGAGGTAAGAATTGACATGGTGGAATTTACCTTGCTCTACATTAGCTATGTTCCAGGTCAAACAATGTGGAGACACTTGGCTTACATGAGGTAATGTTTCTAAAGTATTGACATGGTGATATTGTATACCATCAAGAATTATGGATTTGTCGTACACTTCTCAGAATACTTAAAGTGTGCAACACGAGGTGCTCAATGTTGTCGATAAATCTGCACTCTTTGGTAGGCATAATGCCAAAATTACACATTCAAAAGTTTGGACAATTGGTGGAGGCATGGATGTGCAGGAGAGTTATGGAGACGTGCCATCCGAGGTGGTTTAATGAGTCTTTTTTTTTTTTTTTTTTTTTTTGGAGTAAGGTGAATTACATAGTGATATTGTATACCATCACGGTATCTTTAGGCATAATGCCAAAATTACACATTCCAAAAGTTTGGAAATGTGTTAAGAAGACTAATGTACGTTAGCGCACTACCTGTTACCTATTACATACAATAACTTATCGGATAATCAAACTTTTATGTTCATAAGTGTTTTGATGCTTCCTATTGTGCATCAATCGGATCTTGCATGGTAAGATCTGTACTCTTAAATGCGCCAAGGATGTTGTGTCTGGTCCAATTTGGCAACCGGATAGTTAGTGAAATCCAGAAGAAGGAGAACATGGGCCTCCCGCATCTGCTGCCACTTATGGAATAAGTTCATGAAAAAAGGCACGAGATTGTTATGTCTCCGGGCTTACGTTCTCTTTGAGAATCTTCTTCAATGCCTTTGCATGAATCATCTCTTGTTTCAATTTTTGTATGAAAATTTCCTCTTCTTCAATCCCGGGAAGATTAGACTCCTCAGTGTCCGAGTCCTCAGCAACCCCCATACCTCGATCTTTGGCTCCATATCTATTAAGCCTCCTCATTGCATCTGTGCAAAATAACATCATCAGTAGTTAGATTAAGCACATAAAAATCATAGACTCCTTGAAATCTACCAAAGGCTGTCCAGCCTTTATCATAGTTCATCCCCTTTAAGGATCTATGTGCAATTGCCGAGTTCACAAGCTCAGCTAGGAATATTTGTTTGAGCCAAATAATATTTGGATTTTTGTGTTCCATTGTTACTCTGTTTCTGTGTTTCCATACTGCCCAGCAGGAAAGTGCTCTTGTTGTGCTCAAAACCCTGTCCTCTGTATTCAGAAAATCTAGGAGTCCACTCCCTCCAATCTTGCCTTTATTTATCTGGACAGTCCAGTTCCAGAATTCATCAATGATCTCACATTGGAAGACATGGTTAGAAGATTCCTCCTCTCCACATCCCATGAGACATCTCCCTGAAATAGATGAGTCAAATTTGGCTTTCTTTTGATTAGTCATCAGTCCTTGATGCAATATAAGCCAGGTAAAGGTCTTCACTTTATTTGCTGTATAGCTCTTCCATCCTTTTCTACATACCTTTGCTAGAACCTTTTGCCTGCAATTCCAGAGAGAGGCTGCTCTGGAGGGTTTGTGTTGAATCAAAGCTTTATATACTTCCTTCCTTAGAGTATATTTCCTTACCTTTGAAGTTCCACCGACTATATCTATCTACCAGTTCATCAATATTCTCAACTTTGTCCATTCTTTGCGGTGTATATCTCCTTGTCGATTTGAACCTTTAGTCAAATTAGCTATTTCATCCCATGATTTCCAACCTGAATTATCATCATACAAGTCCCCAATCATGCGATGCACTGCTTTATGCCATTGCATGTATTTACGTGGATGAATACATGCCAAGCGAGTTAATGTCACTCTCTGCAATATCCGGATGCGGAAGAATTTCACCTCTTTAGAATTACAATCAATCCTTTGGTGGTCTATAACACGAGAGAGGCTAAGTTCGGGCCTCAAACATTCTCCTTAGGATACTTGAGGTGTTTGGGCCAGGGGATTAAATTGGAAGTATGCGAGTCCGTGGCGATGCTTCAAAGTGTGTGGCCTCTGAGGATAGGATTCTTGCACCCAATACCTAATGGGTTTTGAGGTGGGGAAGGAGAGTTATTATGAATAGCTCTCCACACCATTTTAGTTTGCTAGAGCTTGTGCACGAACAAATAGGTCCTTGCAGCCAAGTCCCCATCCTTCTTGGATTTGGTCAATTCATCCCATGCTACCTTATGTGAGCCACGCCAAATAAACTTCACGATAGTTTGTCTCTATTTTGGCATATGAGGCTTTGTCCCCAATGATGGCTGAAGAGAAATAAACATGAGTACTCCCTATAACAGCATTTGCAATCTGTATTCTTCCAGCTAAGGACATGCAAGATGTATATGTCCCAAATTTTTTCTTAATTCTGGTTACAATTGGCTCCCACAATCCTTTTAGTGTAGAATTCAAGGCCAAAGGGATACCTAATATCACAGTAGCAGAATCCTTATTTAGTACCTTGATTCCCTGCAAAGCATCTTCCTGGGAGTCCATAATTATGGCACACTTGCTCTTATTCAAAAGGACCCCTGATATGCTACCAAATTTCTCCATTATATTTAAGAAATTGGAAAGACTTATTCCATCATCTCTCAAAAAAACAAAAGTATCGTCAACATATTGCATGATAGAAAAAATACCTCCTTCCCCTGGTAGTTGCAGGCATTGAATATCACCTTTGGACTGCATATGCATCACCAACTTTGTAAGAACTTCAGCCACTATCAAGAATAGGTAGGGGGCAAGAGGGCAGCCTTGCCTCACCCCTCTTCTACAAGGGAACTGCTAAGTAGGGGAACCATTGATAATCAGAGATGAGGAGGCAGTCATGTTGAATCCATATACCTTCTGATAAACCTTTTTTGGGAGTCCTATGTGTTCCATGGCTTTCTCTAGAAATTGCCAGCTGATTGTGTCATAAGCCCTCCTAAAGTCCAACTTAAGAAGCATACATTTCTGCTTGGAAAGCTTGTTCCAATGCATACCTTCAGCAGCTCCAATATAGTTGTCCAGAATATTCCTTTGGGGAAGGAAAATTTGGCCGGCAAGGGTTAATGACCTTCATTAGATTTGGCTTCAATCTGTTTGCAAGGATCTTGGCTAGCATCTTATATGTGGTATTGGTGAGTGAGATTGGTCTCCACTCACCAATGTTTGTTGGGCTGCTAACTTTTGGTACGAGGGTAATAAGCCCTGCATTTATTGCTGGATGCAGATATCTTGCTTGCCATGCTCCCTTAATGAAAGTTATGAGGTCATCCTTTACTAGGTTCCCAAAACCTAAGTAGAATTCGGGTTGAATCCCATCAGGGCCGGGACTTTGCCATGTCATGGATTGTAGAATTTCTTTGATCTCCCTTTCCTCGGGTGTCTTGATGAAGTCCTCATCATTGATTTACGGACCCTTGGGAATTTGATTAAAGAAATCTTCCATGTCTTTGATATCAACTTCATACTTCTTTGAGCAGTTTTTGGTATTCTTTATGGAAATAGTCTTGTATCCCCTCTTGGGAGGCTAAAGTGTTCCCCCTCCCATCTTTTACAAGCACAATACCATTGTTTATAATTACGCTCTTAGCGGAGTCGACGAAGAAGAAGGAAGAACCCGATCATCCATCCATCGATTGATATATTTGCATTTACTTCTTATGGCTAGACTTTTTGCCTCTGCTTCTTCTATTTTTTTTGACCTTGATTTCGGTTACGCCTCTTTTTTCCTGCCGGCATTTATTATCCTTGTCCTTGAGCGGATATCCTCTAATCACCTTCATGTCTTCATACACTTCTTGTTTCTCCTTTTTCTTCTTCCGATTCCATACCTTTCCCCATTCTTTGATCCATGATTTGATGTCCCTCAATTTTGAACAAAATGCTTCATGGATTAGAAAGTGGTACCTTAGGCATCTGTTGATAAAAACTTTTGAACTCTTCACAAAATTGCTTATTTTGTAACATTCTGTGTTGAATTTAAATGAAGTTTTTATACCACCTTTTCGAGGAGGTGTCATATCTCCCAAAAAGCGAGGATAGTGAAGTGCGAAATGGAATTCCCAATATCACTGGAGATAGTAAGATTGTCCCAATCCTTCAGATCAGAATTGCATAGGTAGAATCTATCTAGGAGACAGTAGGTTCTTTGATCCCCTTTCCTTTTATTGCTCCAAGAGTATTGTTGTGAGGAAGATGGAGGAACATAAATAAAGTTATCCATCAGTCTATCCCATGCAACTCGCTCTCCCCTGGACATATTCATTTGTTTCCCCAGTTTCTGATCCCACACAGGTGTGTTATTGAAATCTCCAGCCATGAGCCAATTTTTAATTGGATGATTTTGTATCCATGTATCCATTTGCATCCATTGGGTTTCTCTTTCTGCTGGGTCAGTAGATGCATATACATTGATAACCCCAAGAACATTTTCCCCTTTTTTTAACACTGCCACAGTCCACCTGCCACTACCATGCTTATATTTTTCAATACAGGTGAAGTCTTTCCATGCCATGCAAATCCCTCCTTTAGTACCATCAGCTGCAGTCCATATGGAGTCACCATTTGGTATGATCCATTTTCCTAAATTTGAGGATTCAAATTCAGGCAGCCTATGCTCTTGTAGCATAAATATCTCTGCTTTCATATCTCTTAAAGCTATCAGTGCCCTTTTTCTCTTGAGAGGGCCTTTGATGCCTCTCAGGTTCCAAGTTATAATTCTCATTGGACAAGGAGATTCTTTTTGCCTTGGCTTCTCAGGTTCAAGGCAGGACTATTTTCTGAAAAATGCACAATCTTAGTGCCCTTCTTCCTAGTATGAGGAGTATAGAATTTTTCCCCATCAGCATTCAATTCTTTGGCAATAGTCTTCTCTGCTCCATTAATTTCACCCAATATCTGTCTAGATTCCTGGCCAGCTAACATGGCCTTGTCAGGAGGGCTTACTAGTCTACTCACATTAATTCCCAGGCCTTCTGGTAGGGAATTACCAGTCGGACTTATTGGTCTATTACCATGAGTTCCCATGCCCCCTGTGGATGTTATGCTGCTCTTTTTTGCAGGAGTGAAGAATGTCTCTTCTTTGTCTTCTTCTATATTATTATCTAATGGGCTTAATAGCCTATTGACATCAGTGTCAATTACCAGGCCATTAGATAAGGGATTTCCTTGTTGGCTTATGTTATCTATTCTCTGGCCCATAGGACTTATAGGGTCTATAGATTCTTTTCTGTCCTCTGAAGAGAAAGTGATCTCTTCAGTGCCATTATCCATAGGATCCTCCAGAGTGATCTCCACATTGCCATTGTCCAGGGAATCCTCTGTGTTGTTTTTATACTCCATGGGAGATGTGGTGAAGAATTTATATTTGCCTTCTATTTCTTCCATCTGCCCTTTTTCCATGGGAGTATTCGGCACCACCTCCTTCTCCATGTCTTCTTGCCTTTCCATAAGTTGGATTAGCACATCATGTAATTCTTCATTTTCCTGTGACCCCTGTTTACTTGAGTCTATAGGGGAAAAAACCAGATTAGTTCCTTTAGAACAGTCTCCTTTGAAAAGCAGAGTTCCACCTGCTGATCTGTCCGAATCAGAAGAGTCTGGGTAGGGATTTACAGGGGATGTGTAGATTCAGCAATGGTCAAAGTATTACTCCTGATCAGATGGGCAGGAGTAATATAAAGATTACCTTCTTGGACCAAGTCTTTCCCTTTTTTCCCCTGTTCTTCAGTAGGCTTGACCAAGACCTTGACTTTTTCAGCCATTTTTGACTGATCTCTTTTCTTTTTCCAGGTTTTTAACTGGTTGTTGACTTTCTGTTTCTCTTGCTGCTGATTTTCCTTGATGAGCTTAGCTTTCTGTTTCCTGGCTTTTTTATATGCACTCCCATTCTTGTTCTTTTTCTTCCAATTTGCAGGGGTCCAGCTTCCTTTTGCATTATTTTCTTTGGCTTGGTTGGCTTGGTTGGCCACTGGCTGAGGAATTTGTTTATTTATGACCATTTTACCTTGGCATACCCCCCCTCCATGTAATCTTAGCCCACAGATTCCACAGGGGGCAGGTAACCCACTCCAATCCAATTTTAATGTCTTTTCGCCCCCATAATAGTCATTATAATTTAGCTGTTTGGGGATCTCTTTCAATATATCAATCTGAACCCAGATCCTTGGGGCTCTTTCCGGAATTGCCTCCCATCCAATGTATTCTCCAATCCCTTGAAAAAGTTTTTTAAAAATGTCCTCATGCCAATACATGGGACTAAGGCCTTGAACAGAGCATGATGCAGGATGGAAGAGTTCCTTGAGGTCATTTGGATCGAACTTCGGATTCCATTTTTGGAAGTAGAATTGTGTGTTTGCCTTGAATATAGTTCCTTTTTTTAAGAGGAACTGGACAGTCTGAGAGTCACCGCATTCCACCACAAAGAATGGGAAATCAAGCCAAAACATGTTCTTGATATCCACATTCTTTCCCATTTTTGTTAATTCCATTCTTATGGCTGCCAATCGAACCCCTTCATGTCTAATGCAACCTATTACGATAGCCGATTCTAATTCCTTTTTTGCCTGTTAGGAACAAAATCATGTTTGAGTGAAGGAATACCTCGAAAACTCGGCTTTGGTGCGTGTTCATGTTTTTCGCGACATTCTTCTCGTTCTCGATTTACTTCATCAATATAGGTTGCACCAGTTGACTCTGCATTTGCCGTGACATAGTTTGTGATCTTGTCCTCCTCGTCTCCGCCATGCTAGGAATCTTTGGGAATGAGCCGGTCGCCCACGGACAAAAAGGCCTTTTAAGCCTTTTCTGTAACATTTCCATTCCTATTAGAGTCTTTATCATATCAATCATTTGATTTTGCATGGATATTGACATTTTTCGAAAAAGTTACGCCATCTTTGTCCCCAAATCATCCTTCCCTGTTCCCAATCGTCCCCAAAACCATTACCCTGACCTGTTAAATCAGCCTCACTACCCGTACCTTTCCCTGCCGTACCTGTACCTTTGGTCTCCTGCATACCCTGCATGGGTCCCTTCGGGCCCACACCTTGGTTCTCCATTCTGTTCTCCTGACGTCTATGCCAACCCTAACACGATGGCGCATCTGTTAGCGCCATCTCCCCAGTACCATGTTTCAAGTCTAAAAAAAAAAAAGGTAATGAGTCTAGGAGAGGAGTCTCTCTTGAGTCTAGGAGAGGAGTCTCTCTTGGAAATGCCCAGACAAATCAACTTGCATGAAGACTAAGGCCTCTTTGGAGGCAATAATTGCTAGAGTGTTGTATAGGCTGACATAGATCCTAACATTTTAGTTGCGAGTGATTCTCTCATGAGGCAACTCGACACTAGGCTTGGAAGATCTGGCATGAACACGAATATATCAAGTCTACCAGATCTTACGTTAGAAGTAAACTGTGGCACTGACTTGGCAATGCTGAAGCCTCTAATAGAATTGGAAAAATGGAAGGTGAAAGAGCCAAAGAAGAGTTGGCATATTGACAAGTGTTATGTTGAACGTTGTTGAACATTTTTTAGGACTATTGCGTGTACTTGTTAATATCAAATGAATTGCACAATCAGCCAAATATATCGTCCTCTGAGATCCCCAGTGAGCAGATGGATTTTTTATAATGGTTTATCTTTTCAATGGCTTATATTTTATTCCGGATCGTTCACTGATTGAGGATCCCGGAGGACAGTTTCTTTGCCTGGAATCCCTCGTCCGGGATCCCCAGTCAACGAACAAGTTTTTATTTTTTTTTTGTGGTACTATCTTTTCAATAGTTTATATTTTATTCCAGCCCATCCACTGACTGGGGATCCCAGAGGACGGTTTCTTTGCCTAGGATCCCGATCTTCAGGATCCTACGGTAATAAACAGTCCTCAGGGATCCCCAGGCAAATAAACCGTCCTCCGGTTTCCATAGTCAGCAGACGGTCTTTATTTTTTTTAATGTTACTATCTTTTTAATGGTTTATATTCTATTCCGGCCCGTCCACTGATTGGAGATCTCGGAGGTTACCTTGGTCAAGAAGCTTCGCCATTCCGATAATAAAGCCGTGGAGTTGCTTCTTCGTCATAACAAAGTAAAGAGCAAGAAACTTGCCTCAACTTTTATACATAGAAAAATCTTCGGGGCAACAGATTGCGGGCTTTGTAATGCATGAATGTTGCCTCTTCTTGACATCTTCTTCTTTGCCAAAACAAAACATGCCGGAATAAACAGCGCACAGGAAAGTGGCGGCGCCGCTCCACAAGCGGCAGAGGATATTGCGTAAATAAAGCACACAGAATTTGACAGTAATTGTGCCCTAGCATTTATTATGTAAAGTAAATGGGTTTCAATGTCCTCTTCGCATTCCTGATTTATGTTTACAAGTCTATAAATGTGCATCAATAGAGGATTTGAAACATCTTATAATTTATCTATGCATAATTTCCACCTTATTTTCAAATACATCGTAATACATTTATGACTGCTTGACTTTACTTCTCTCTCACTTTTTTTTTTTTTTGCGTAATACTACGTCCGTCTATCAATGTCCCATCAACAACATACAATAGGGGCATTCATGACTATGGCCAACATGAACCTCCATTTTTTTGGAGTGCTCCCCTTTCAAGTTCAACAACCCAAGCATTCTTCAAATCCCCCATCCATCTAAATGCACACTATAGGTAGATTATATACCATGAAGTCGCACATCTTCTACCTCCATTTCACACATACCCAATTCTTAAATTCTAAACAAACCCAATACCATGAATCTTATGCATTTGCATTATTTTGCCCTATGGTCTCCGTAGACAATAAGATTTCAAATCAAATCAAATCCTATGCATTCCATTATTCCATTTCATGCCATGACTAATTCCCAACATTTTACCCTATTTTTTTCAGTATATTTGCGAAAGTGGTTGAAGGCGCAGCAGAAACGGCCGCTTTGGCGGCCATCGGGAACTGGCCTGGGTTCGACCCATGTGTGCACAACGGGACCCCATGGCCTCCGATTCGTCCTGCCAGCGTCGGTTCAGGCTGGACGACAGCCAACCGGCAGGTTTTAGGAGCCTACAAATCGCCCCCAGTCGATGGGACTTCCAACAATCCAGATCAAAAAATTGGGTTCTACCCTGCATAAGGTAAATCATCTCCTTAGTTTGTCGGATAAGAATCCTGTCCCATTTGCAGCCGCCTCTGCTTCACATAGTATACTCCCCAAAGGGAGCAAATGGCAATGGAGTAGGTAAAGCAATAGCAGGAGAAGATCTGGCTTCTAAGGCAAGTGTGAGCGCTATCGGAGCTATCTGAAAATCGAAAACTGCAATGTTAGGGGCAAGGACAGGAGATAGTGCATGTGGGCAGAAAAACTCACACAGTCTAGCAGGTCACATTCATCCATGGAAATTTCACCTATGGAGGAAGTAGAAACCAAAGTAAATGAGAAAGAAATGGAAGAACTGGCAGAGATGAAGCACAAATTCGCAGTATTAGTAGATGATATAATGGAAGAGAAAGAGAGCATCACAAAATGGGGGATATTTCATCAAGCAAAGAGGCTAAAAAACTGTCTCCACAAACCACCGATGCTACAAAAACTGCAACTGAAGAAAAGCATAACAATATTGCAAATCTAGACTCAGTTAGTGGCGCTGCAAGGAGTAATGCAAGGGAGGCTTGGAAAAATAACGACACTATAGCAAGAGTTAACAAGCCTAGATTCTTAGAGTAGATAAAGCACAATGTGCCAACAGAAACAGCCAGGAGTTTGAGAGTAGATGCAGCACTTAAAACAGTAGAAGCATGTTTTGCCCAAGATCTGGGCAAATTAAATAAAGGCCAGCTTGAAAAAAATGGAACTGAAAGTATTGGAAATATGGAAGTAGATGAGGAGTCTAACTTTCCAATAGCAGAGATAGATCATAGTATGCATGTGAAAGTGGTGGAGAACTTGGTATCATGATCTGTTATAGGATTCTTTACAGGAGGATTCCTGAACTTTCAAAAACTAGAATTTTGGCTGGCAACACACTTGAAAAGGTTAGGCACTAGGTGGCAACTTCTTCCTCATCTTATTCCATAATGAAGACGCAGTAGATAAGATGGTGGCTCGCACAACGGATACTTTTATGGGGGAATACATCTTATATCAATACTATTCTCCTGGCTTCTCCCCCCATCAAATGTCAGCAATCCAAACCCCATGCTGGTTGGAGATTGAACACCTACCTCCAGACATGCTGATACCTGAGTTTTTTAAGGTCGTTGCTAACACAATAGGCGCTTATATCTCACATTCCATAGCCAGAGGGCCAAGGATTTGTGTAGCCATTCCAGCAAAGGTGAGCATACCTAAAGGGGTGATAGTTAAGAGTGGCAATTGCTCTTTCAAATTTCCCTTGAAATTGACCAACAAATGGGAAATATACAGAGTGTTTCCAGATCTAAAAGTTGAAGGGCTGGAAGAGAACCCTCAGGCAAGATATAAAGAAGAAATGAGTCCTAAGCACAGAGCGATAATCCCAAAGATCCCCCCACAAGTGCTGGGGTCCCAATGAGCCACCCCATTGCTCCTACAACAATCACCCCATGTGCTCCAAGTCGGGGAGTAGAAACCCCTAATACTAGCAACGCGACATCTCCAATTAAGATATCTACATCAGAGCTTATCATCTCTACAATTGTTGAGGGCTTGTCAAAAACAGATGGTCAAACTTGGGAAGTGGGAGGGTCCAGGCAAAAAGGGAGAACCAGAAATATTGCTCGAAAGAGTGGAGGGCCTCGCCCAAAGTCCCCTCCTCATGTGTCTCTCAGCACTCATATTGTCTCTGAGGTAAATAATCCTTTCTCTCAGTACATTAAAGAAGTAATGATTTCAGAGGAGGCATTGCCAGAAAAGGTGAAAGGAAATTGAGGAGATATTGTAGTATGTGGAGAGTTGGCTGCTATAGAGAGTGCCCTCCCATCACACAAAAATCTGTGGGCAGACCTTTCAATGGAAGCGGAGAATGGGGTGGACATCCTCCTAGTGTAACAGGAAAAAAAAAATAAAAAGGAAGAAGTAATAGATACAGATGGGATGGGTAACATAAAAAGGAAGAAAGGGTCTCCAAACATCTCCCTATGAATTATAAGATCCTTAGCTGGAATATCAGGGGAGTAAAATTTTCGAAATACAAGAAAAACAGATTATCAAACGCAATCAAGGAGATAAATCCAGATGTAATATGCCTGCAGGAGCGTAAGCGTAAACAGGGGGAGATACATGAATTATTCAATACAATAGGTAAAGAATACGTGGTTATTGCTACAGTAAAAGATATCTCTAGTGCAGGCACTCTGATCGCCTGGAAGAAGGACATAAAAGTATGTGATTCACAGGTAGACAGGTTTGGTAGGTGGGTGCAACATGAAGGTAAAATATGGGGTTTGGTGAATATTTATGCCCATAACAACCCCAGGGGCAGAGATGCTTTATTGGCAACTATCAGACATAGATTAAAAGGCTTTGGAAGTCAGTTAGCTTGGCTTATGGCAGGGGATTTCAATATGGTGGAGGCAATCGAGGATAGACAAGGGGCGGCGTTAGAAATTGTACACGGGTTTGAGAAACTTCAGTGGTGTAAATTGGTAGAGGATATGGGCTTTACAGAGTTGGACAGAGATAAGGGATTTACATGGTGCAATGGATGGCTGGGAATAGGGAGGACGTATGCAAGGCATGATAGATGCTATATGAATGATGTGGCTTTCTCCATCCTTCAAAACCTTCAAAGGTCCAATCAATTAAAGAATGCTATCTCCGATCATAATCCACAAGTGATGTCTACTAAGAAGTGTCAGTTTAGTACTTCTAAAACAGTATTCAAATTAAATACCAGATATTTGAAAGACCCAGATTTTGTGGAGACCTGCAAAAATATATGGCAATTGGCTTTTAGAATGGGAACTGGTATGGAAACCATGATAACAGCTCTTCAAAATATAAAAAATTATGCCAAAAGCTGGGGTAGAGCTAAAGTGCAAAAAGAAAGGGAAGAACTGGATTACCTTTACGGACAACTCCTCTCATTTAGGGCATTGGGCCTCAATGATGGGATGGAGGAGAAGAGGATAATAGAACAGATAAAGACATTAAAAGAGGTCAGGATAGCTAAAAACAGATGTAAAACAGGATTGTCCTGACTAAAAGAAGTTGATAAATGCACAAAGTTCTTCTTTAAGACAGCTAAAGAAAAGAAGAGATCTTCCACACTATCATCCATCACTCAAAATGATGGTTCGATTCTCAAATCTCCAAGAGATCTCAAAAGGTATTTATATAACCATTTTCATGCTTTCTTTGGAGAACACAATTTACCATTTCAAGAGACTTTCTGATACGGACCAAGGGCAAGTCGCGCTTGCGAGCCTTGGGCTGGGAGTTTGCATTGGGAATGCCACGGGGTGGCTCGGGAATGTCCCGAGCAGTAATATTGCCTAGGAGCGGTATGGGTAGCAGAATCGATAAGAAAAACCACGTTCTTTCCCTTGATTCTAATAGCCATCAAGATATACTAAGTCTTCCCCTCTCTATTGAGGACCTTCAAAAGGCCACCTTTTTACTGGCTAAAAATAAATGTCCGGATATAGATGGAATTCCCATAGAATTCTATCAATGCAATTGGGAATGGGTCAAGGATGATATCTTTTCTACATATACAGACTTTACGCAAGCTGAAAATCTAAACCCAGGATTGAACACATGATGTATTTCCTTGGTTCCCAAGAGTAAGGAGCCAAGCACAATCAATGATTGGAGGCCCATCACACTTTTATCTGCTTTCTATAAAAATCATAGCTAAGGCAATGGCAGAGAAGATCAAGCCAATTCTAGCTGAAGGCATCTCGCAAGCCCAATCTGGCTTTCTATCGGGTAGGAGTATCCTGAACAATGTCGCGGCAGCATTTGAAGGTTTGCACTGGGCTTGAAAAACAAGACAAAGGTGGCCTATCTAAAGCTATCCTTTACCAAAACTTATGACAGTATTAGATGGAGTTTTCTGCATAAAATGATGCTCAACCTAGGTTGTGGAAATATTTTTACAGAAGGGGTCATGAAACTTCTGCGATCTGCTCGAGCTTCAGTCTTATTCCAAGGTGAACCCTCTCCAATATTTGACATAAAGAGGGGCATCAGGCAAGGGTGCTCCCTAGCCCCATTCCTCTTCAATATTGCAGCAGAAGCACTTTCACAAATATTCATGCAAGCCTCTGCAGATGGTATGATTCAGGGCCTAGAAATGTTGGATGGCTCTCAACAAATATGTAACCAATACGCAGACGACACATTTCTATTCATAGAGGCAGAGGAAGATAACCTGTCATGTGCACGTAGATTACTAGCCTCCTTCTCAATAGCTTCAGGATGTCTCATAAATTGAAAAAAATGCGCAGTACAGTGGCCTTTGGAAGACCCCATCCCACATGCTTGACAATCCTACCATGGAAAATAATACCAGAGGGTGAGCATTCCAACCTGTTAGGTATTCCAGTGGGCATTAATATCGCTAATGCACAAATATGGGACGAAATACTGCTAGGCCTTTAGAAACACTCAAATTGGTGGAAGGTGGCAAAGCTATCACTTGCAGGACATATTACTGTGGCAAAACATGTGTTAAGCAATACTCATGTCTACACGTCATCAATTTTACTAGCCCAAGGCACAAGAATTAGAAGGGTTAATCCGCAACTTTGTCTGGGGAGGGAATGAAGAAGGGGCAGTGGTTAAAATTTCTTGGTGGAAGTGCAAGAGAGATAAGACAGAAGGACGAATTGGAATGGTCGACATATCATTACAGAGCAAAGTATTAATAGCCAAATTCATATGGATGATCTTATAGAAAAATGTGAAGTCTCCAGGTATGCACCTCATCAACCAGGCTCTATTAGTTTTATGTAAGCATAGTAAGCCCTCCATCCAAGTCTCACTCCCATGGTCACTCTTTTTTTTTTATCTTAAGCCATGTAGAGAAGCTTCTCCATTCCTGAAAGGATTAATTTCGGCTTGGCAAGTCATAAAAGAACTATTTACGCTTGACATCAATAAAGTCAAAGCAGAGACTTATTGCACAACAAACAAGGCCCCTTAGGTATGGTGGCTGATGCAAGGATCGTAAAGAGGTGGAAAATTTGTGGAATAGATTCTTGCACTCAGTGGTACAAGGGAGAGCAATTAGTCAGTTGGGCAGAATTTCTGGTACATTTTGCCTTAAAGGACACAGATAAAATAATATTGGAATGCGTGGCTACATTACTCCCAAACACTATAACTAGAGGAGATCAAAATCCATGGGTTTTACACCCCGTGATTCAACCAAACAAGTTTGTGAAATCAAGTTACAGAAGCTTGAGGACTAAGGGGGTACTTCCAATATCTACCAAATGGGAACTAGTGATCACGGTGGAAAACCTTAAAAACATTTGGAGAAATGCATGGCAGAAATATCTGCCCCCACGGATAAATGCTCTCCTGTATTAAGGGTCAATAAACTAGTCTCAAAATGGGACAATAACGTCAGCCCCGTATGCCCCATGTGCGAGGCTGAACAAGAATCCATAGAACATTGTCTGGCGGAATGTGAGAAGCTGCAAGTAGTATGGGCATGGAGTCTGGATAGCTTTGAATACCCGTTAGGTACTAAGGTACTGTTGTTGGGAATCCTTCCCCTAGAACGGTGCACCATGAAGAAGGTGGCCTTTCATTTAGCTAGGGCCTGGACAATCTGGTCAATATGGAAAAGGAGAAATGCCTTAGTCTTCGATGAGAATCAAGAGGACATATCACCAAATCAGCTTCTACATGTGGTACTTGAAAGGCTGAAAAAATTCAGGTTAGTGTTCGAGAGTGAAGAAGTAAAGGTTGAAATATGGGGCACCTACCTAAATTTACACTAGGACGTACAAGAGAATAGTGCAAGAAGGAGCCATGTAGCTATCCTCAGCTCATATTTGCAGATGGGTGCACCCCTGCCATGTGGCTTTGTATCGTTCCCTTAAAGTAAATAAAGTCTATTTTTTATCTCTAAAAAAAAAAATTTCTTAACATCTTAAAGACTAAAGTCTAAATCCTTCACACTTGCCATTCCATTCCATTTGAGGACACATTATATTTACAACTTTTTATTTCACTTGCAGACTCCATTAGGTCTATTCATTTTGCACATCCATGAATAATGCACTCATGAATAAACACTAGCAATTGATAATTTTGTAACACCTTCTATCATTTCTATTGTTATCATTGTCAACTTGAATGAAGACTACGCAGTCCAATATTTGGTGGAATTAGTGTAGTATTGAAAGGAGATTTCTAATAAATCTTATAGGTTCATGCATCAAAATTATAAGCTGTAATGGATTTTTCCATCACATTTCAATTCCGAGTATGAATGTTGATATTTGGGGTTCTTGGCATCACCTTGCAGCAGCAGTCCATGACTGCCGGATGCCACAAGACTGCCACAAATGCTCATGGATCAACAAAAGAAGATGGGAAGAACTCCAAGAACAAGAACAAAGCAAAGAATGAACAAAACAGAATCATATTGATGCTCCAAAAGGAGGTGCTCCAAAACGTGAGCAAAAACCTAAACAATGAGAGGAAATGCTCTCTCTATATAGTAGAGCAAAACCCTAACCCTAACTCACATCTCACCTACCACAGATCTAGGCTAAATCTGGGCCATAGATTGTGGGGTCCAATATGACAAATACATGTGGCATATGCCACCTACCACATATGTGGGCTAAATCTGGGCCCTAGATCAAGTGGTCCAATGTGATAAATACATGTGGCCTATGCCACTCATACATATGTTTAGCCCAAAGGGCTAACAATGAACTTACGCATTCCATTCCATCTACATATACAATTACATCTTGAATAGTTTATTGCACTGACAAATTTCATTACATCTACATTGTACACAACCACGACTAATGCTTGGCATCGCCGGGCACACGGTTCTAGGGCTAACTATAAAGTTATCTTGTAACCCCCCAGATGGGTCACAAGATCTAAGAGTTTTGTTTTGAATTCACCTTGAGAACCTTGGTGGGAAGGAATGACCTTCAATAGTTTTCTTGAAACATTCGATAGGTGAATTGGAACCATCTATGGGCAAATACAGATCATGGTTCCGGATAGGGGAGCTTGCCCATCCGTCTCCAGGGCCTTCGGGAGAGGACTTTTGGGGCAAGCTGCTTCCAAAGGATTTTTAGGGCCCGTGCTCTGATGGACTCCCCCTCCACAAGATGCGGCGCAAGGTCCTGGCCGAATCTGGCAATGATAGGGCCTCTGAAACGTAAACCCTGTGAGTTGCCCGGTTCTTGAAGAATTTGTGTTTCGGGGGCCGAGTTTTGGTCCTTTGCACTTGGGACACGGGGGCTACACGCGAATGGCAAGCGGCGTTTAAACCGGCTGTCTAAAATTTTTAAAGAATGGAGTTTGGATCTGCCCTCCTCCTGATGTGGCAATTCGAAGTCGAGGGCCGCTTTTGCAGTAGCAAAGCATCCAAAATCCGTAAATAATGAAAAGCACAGAATTATATTCCAATTTTTTGCCAGCTGGCTTCATAAGTCATCACCAGCATACAGGCCAATTTTCCGAATTTTCGGACAAGGTTTCGATCAAGGGGTTAGCATTAGAGCAGTCCGTGCAGCCCACCTTGCAAGGCCTCCTCACAGGAGGGAAGAGCACGGACCCCAGGAGCCAAAACCCAAAAACGTTCCCGAGGCAGCCTTTCTTGGCAACGTTCCCCGGGTGGCCGTACGATAATGACCAACCTTCCGGAGCTCGGTTCCCCTATCCGACCATTGAATCCTCCGTTCATGGGCCCTGCTTCAGGCAGGTCTATAAAAATTCAAGATCGGTCCAGGGGAACTTATCAAACCGCAGAGCGTTCTGCGGGTGACCGTGTAGAAAACGAAGTGTTTTGTCGTTCGGGCACTGCGGAGGCCCCAGCCAGAATAGAAATTCAACTTTGTCAAGTCGTCCAGAATGGCGAAATTACCCTAGAGACCAAGTCACACGATGAGTTTTGCATGCACAACAGTCTTTGTGACCCATAAAATGGATTGAAGAAGGAAGGTTTCGTACTACAAGGTTTTAGGAAGTCATCCGGTGGATGCCTTGTGTGTGTCCATTACAGCGATATAAATTTTTAAGATTTTCTTTCCAGTAAATTGACTATTTGCTATGCCAAAGTAATTGTCACATTTAAGGGACTAGACGGGACTTGAACCCACTATCTCTGGAGTGGTAGCTGTGCATCCTAACCGAAAAGGCCACGATGATTTGGATGAAACCAAATCACACGCTCCAGACCTGTAATCATCACACTATCCTCCCCTCAAGGCCCCCCCTCCTTGAAGGCTTGCAACCGGGAAAATTGGGGGTGGATTGAACTCGATCTGCAAGGGACTAACTTTTACTACGGCGATTTCTACTGCAGCATGTTTACCCTCCATTCCAGAGTGTTTACCTAGCATTCTGGAGTGTTTACCTTCCATTCCATGAGCTTACCCAGCTTTCCGACTGTTTTTACTCCTGGTAGAATGCTTTCTAAGTTTTTTCCACGTTACAAGAATGTCCATTTAGGGGACATTCCTGAGACGTCAACAGGGCTCCCACACTACGTGTCGGCGTGTTTCCATCTCAAGAATGTCCTATGAACACTCCTGTATACGTAATACTCTAATGCATCCAAATTTCAAACCCAATAAACAACTGGAATCGTAGTATTGAATCCCAATATATCTAATACAAATTTCTCTAGCATCCACAAAATATAAACAATATTCTCCCAGGTAAAGAAAATAAATATGTTTTCTTAATTGAAATTGAATTGAATTGAATACTACACTCCACGAAGACTAAAGGATTTATAAGACTCAATATAAGAAAGAGAGCACAACAAGCCATAACTACTTAGGATTAAAAAACTAGGTTTTACAAATACATATATTTTTTAAATTGAAATTGAATTCAATTGAATTTTATACTCCACAGAGACCAAAGGGTCTATAAGACTCAATATAAGAAAGAGAGTACAATAAGCCATTACTGCTTAGGATTTAAAAAACCCCACCCCGAAGGATTAACAAGGAAAAACCTTAATGGTGGTAGACTCGTTGAGAAACTGCACATCTGTATATTTGTACATACCAATGTGATGATGCAGGAGTTATTTTAGAATTGTCAAGAACCTCTAGGATCATGGATGTTAATGCTATTATTGCAGGCGTCCGCAAGAGCAAATGTAACAATTGATTAGATGTAATGAGGTCAATATATAATACTCAAATAGACACAAATGTCGGGGAAATCTAAAAAATATGGCATTCATCTTCGATGGCTCCCATCTGACAACATTGGCATTCAAGTGGGGTGCACATTTGTAGTGCGTAATTAACATCAGCGAATACCTTTAGGGGGTTTTTATTAGCATTTGCTTATGTATATGTACCAAAAAAATATGCTCGTACATGTTTAGTTGCATGAAAAATATAGTAAGGAGTATATAATATGTATGGAAATATGTAAAAAAAAATTGAATATGGGCAGAGAATACATACAAAGGCTTACTGATTTATCTTTAGAAATATTTTATAGGGTATACTGCAGAGGGATGGATTGGAGTATGAAAAGGGATTTTGTGCTAGAATAGTGGTAAGAGGGATTTTTGCCCGACCCCATCTTCGCAGTTGGCATATCCAATATACATATAGGTGAATCCCTCAAGCATTCACATGTTCCATTTACACGTTCCTGATGATCACATCTGCATGTTTCAATTTTGAAGCGGTGTGCACATACAAATTTTTTGGATTCATGGTTGGTGAAGGCCTTACTCGCAGCAGCCAGTGAATGCTTTGCAGCAAGAAAGCCGCCGCGAAGGGACACTGCGCAATTCCCTCAAAACCCCTGGTTTGACGCCGAATATAAGGCTCTAAAGAGTCAGCTACGCACCATCTTAGATCCACAGCTCCGGCAACATGCCATTAGGGACTATAAGGTCGCTACATTGCAGAATATCAGCAATGCATGTTTGATCTACTGATGACTGAGCCAAAAGCCTTTTAGCGTAGAGTGCTGTATAAGAGGCATCACCAGTGGAGACAACTGTTGGAGGAGTTGTATGACTCCCCAGGAGCAATCGCTGACGTACCAGATCAGCTAGGAGAAACACTATAGCTTTCAGAGGAGGACATCCACCAGGGTCTTAGGCATCTTGCTAATGGTAAAGCAAAGGACTTGCGTGGACTTCGTGTCGAAGCTTTGAAAGGGTGGGCCGCCTTTGCTCGGCCTTTGATGTGGATAATCAATCGTGCCATCAGAGAGGGCCTCCCACAAGAATAGATGGTTAGCAAGGTCACCCCTATTCATAAGACGGAAGTAGGGATGACTCCACCAACCACCGTATGATGATCATGGTGAGCCTGTTACTGCTTAAAAACTTCTAGCGGTGTCTGCCGGAGAAGAAGTTAACACAATGGGCGGAGGAAGCCGAGCACGCGCAGTTGGCCGGGCAGGTTTTTGCCCCCGCCCACTCCACGAAAGTGATCATATTTTACTCTCAAAATCCTTATGGAAGCTAAAGCCGCAATGCACCACGGACTTGTATTGTCCGTTTTGTGGATTTTAAGACAAGATATGATAGGGTCCCCTCGGGACTGTTGTGGCAATGCTTGCAGGAGCTATATGTCCCACAGGATTTGCATAATGCCATCTACCGGCTCTATGACGGAATATATGCCACTTTGCCTCGCGTCGGATCATCGGTGAAACGGACCATAGGTGTTAAACATGGATGCCCAATTATCTCCAACGCTTTTGGACTCTATATTGGCAAGTTGGAGACTTGGATGCAAGAACATGGAGGTGGTGGTCGCAGTTGCCAGAGGCATATACAATAAAACAATTGCTCTATGCAGACGATCTGGGCTTATTGTCCCATACGCCTAGGGAGTATGCAGGGAAGATTTGGATGCTCTCGTCAGATTTCGGACATAGCAGAATGACCATCAACCGCCAGAAAACCAAGTTGTTGCCAATTACGTTTATGCTAAAGATGATATCCCGCACTTCGCCAAGAGGAGGACAAAGGATGGAAGTTGTAGGGACCTTTAAAGTATCCGGGAATCGATTTCTCCGCTAACATGCTATGGGATGACCGCGGTAGGGCACGAAAGCACACTGCTCCCGAAAGTACCGCGGAAGACATTTGCCGTGATGGGGTAGAGGTCGGGGGTCACGGCTAGGTTAGGGTACCGGGATAAGCTAGAGAGTACGTAAGGTTTTCCCCGACATATGACCCTAGGCGTCCAAGGACATGGTGCCTTATCCGATTTTTTTACGTATGAGATCGCTTTGGCCCCGCAAAGATACGCTATGCGCAGGCACCTTGTATATTTCCATAAGGTTGCCGGAATGGATGCAATAACGTCTTCCTCCCCTGTGCTGTTATTGGCACAAGGCCCACAACGCCCGAGGAGAGTGTGGGGGGAGCATTTGTAGGGGATGGTTCGCAAGATGGTCCATAGACTATCAACGGATTATGGATATGTCGGATATCCTTGGGAGCAGAGCTGCATTTGAATGAGCACTTTGCTACCTCTATGTGGGATGCACCCACTCTTGCAAAGCCCAAAACAGCACTACCACACGCAAAGTTAATCGCCGCTTGAACATGGCCCCCGCCAAGATTTGAAGGCACACATCGCCGCCAAGAAACGGAGAGCTATAGCTGCAATAAGGGCGGGGGTCCCACCATCATCCCGGGAATTGATAAGGCCAGCGGGTACCTGGATGGAGGGCGGGGAATCCCCTAGCATGAGAGATTATGCCGCTAAGCCGCCACATGCGAGATAGTAGAAGATGAACACCATGCTCTACAGGAATGTCCAGCATATGCACACATCCGAGCAGCGCATGCCGATCTCAGATGCTCTGAGATAGCAATTCATCAACTGCTGGCCTCGCCAATGGTTGCACGTCTCGCATCCTACATTCTGCAAGTCTCCACCATCAGGGAGTCCCTCACAGCACAGGGAATTTGAGCGCCCAGATAGGGCCTTTGAACGCCTACTACAAGGGTTTTTCCTCCCACATGGGGGGTTTTTTTGTCCTAGTGGTAGAGACACATTGTACAGGGTTTCTGTAGTTTTGTTTTGTGTTTGGATACTTTCCGATATATTGTATGTCTGTCACTGTCTCATAAGCCAGTTGGCCTCCGTGGACGTTAAAATATACTTCCTTCCTTCCTTCAAAAGGTTCTTGAAGTGCCTATTAAGAATACGAAGCAACAATGGCTGCTTAGAAATTGGCAGAACGGGCCAAAAATTGGTGTAGGATATTCATGAGAGAGATTGGTGGAACATGCAAGTGTAGAGCAAAAATGCTTTGCATGTCATTATTAGAAATAAGTGTTTTAAAATAAAGTGGTAATTGCATGAGACCCATTTAATTAAATGCGACTTTATAAATGATTGCTTTTGTTTTTTCTATGACATGAAGGTGCTTCTCATTGTTTTTCCATAATTAACTGTCTTTTAATGGGCTTTGGATGGTATAATATAACTGGGAGGAATGGTCTTAGAATGAAGTTTTTATATATTAATGATTCACCTACCAGTTGTATCCGAGAATATTTCAACAATTTTGTTGCAAACAATGCAGACATTCTTATTTAAGTTTGATCCGTATTGTAGGCTATAGAGTTGCTTTGGATGGATAGAAGCTTCAACTTAATTGGGAGGCCACATCTTATATTTGTTTAAACTCCATGGCCCGAGAAATTATGTCCACACCTATTTCGACCATTTCTCGAATGATCCTAGCCTTGTCTATGGCCTTATCCCCGTCGTGCTGCGGGCCAGAATGTCCTGCTGCATAATTGACCCAACCTTGTGTGTCCAACCTCATGGAATTCCCAGGGCCAATCTCAGCGTGTGGCTGTGGCTCTCCCTCCCTGTTGACCAAGTCCCATGTCTTCATTGGTGACCTGATTGTGCTAATGGAGTTTGGGACAGGTCTGGCCAGAGGCAGGAAGTCTTCTATGCTAACATCCTGCACACCAGCAACGTCCCCCGAGCATAAGTGTGTATCTTTCAAGCTTAACCTGCACTTCTTCTTCACTATCATGGGCAATTGTATGGTCACTCATAACCGGTGTGGTCAATCCACTGACATGATGACATTCATAGTCCATGGTGAATGATGTTTTCACTATTGGAGCCCTAATTGGACTCATCCCTTGTCTCATCCTCATCCTATTTCTGACCTCTAACCTTTTGCTCTTCACCTCATCACTCATTGGCCTCTGGAAGCTAAAGACTGTAGCCACTCTTGAAACACCCCTGGGGTACATGAGTGCTCTAAGTCTAGTAGTAGAGGCTTCAAATTCAGCATCAGCCTTCTTCCCTATTCTGTTGACCTCTCTTGGTAGCCTCCTGCCTTTCCAATTTTCTTCTAGCAACCTCGAGTTTCCTGGCTACAACTTGCTCATTCTTTAGTCTCGCAGCCTCAACCCTTCTACACCTCTCAGCAGCCAAGGCCTCACAGAAGCCATCACTAGAGATGTGCACCCTTCCACTTAGATCTGGAGCTAAACCCCTCTTCCTTGCCCTCGTGGCCTGAGACTGTTGCATGTAGGCCTGTGACGTCCTCAAGTCTTCAGGAAGCTGCACACATGGTTGTGCTGATCCCATGTCACGAGATGGAGACACTCCATCAGGGACCCTAGCAACAAAATGTGACAACCAGGACTTGAACAATTCTGTCGTTATCCATGTTGAGGGCTGGACAGCTTGAATTGCCCCTTCCTCACATCTGGCAATGTTATCTTGCCTCATCCGGGTACCCTTGAATATGTACATATTAGGTATCTTGAAACCTTCAGCATTTACACATACCAGTATTGTAACCCACTCCCTATTGTTCATGACAACTTCACTCACCCTATTCTCCCCTTTCCTACCTATGATCTTCATGCCCTTCACCTTCCCAGCTTGGATGCCGGGTCTCATCAAAGATTCCAAATCCTCTAGGCCGGGAACTCGAACTCGTCATAGATTTGTCTCAGACCAACGTAGAAGTTATCCAAATTCTGTTGTGTCATAGCACCGAAGCTATATCTAATGTCTCTCACTTCTTAGTGCAACCTCCGGATGCCTTTGTTGAACAATTTTCCACCATTTACTCCCAGGGAACCCCGCGGAATCTGAAGTTGCCCTCTCTTTTTGGTAGAGTGTAACCCCATTCCCCTGCCAAATACAGAGTGCCCATTTAACTAACTCTTCCTCTTGTAGAGTTGTTAGAATTTGAGGATTACCAGTCTGTTTATGAGTTATACGACCATACAGCCAGTTCCTTATTGTTGACTCCGGGATTCCAGACCTTCTTGATGCCTCTCTAACAGATATACCATACTCACTAACCTCATCCAATATGTCGGCCATTTGATCTTCAGTGCACTGCCCTCGTTTGCTTGGCCTCCTTGGCATTGTGGGAGATGCAACACTGGTTTGTGGTGCCCGACGCTTCCTCCTTGGCTAACCCTTTTCCTTGTTGTAGGTACTCTGTTGCTGGCTTCACCATTGTCCTCCCTGCGACCTCTTGTGGAAACCATGTCTGTTATCGTGCTCCTCACGACCTGATATCGATAAGCTTGAAAATTGGAAGTTGAAGTTGCCTTTTATCCTGTTGGGAGCCATAGCGGGAGCTTGGTATTCAAATTGGGCTTCGATAATCGAGTGCTGGAATGGGCGCGAACTCAAGCAAGGGGCATTGAATTCTACTTTCGAATCGGCATGATCAGTATTCTTAACGCAGCCACGAGTGTGTAGATCTGCTCCACAATTATGGACAACAATTTCACGACATAGCCGCGAAAACGGGCTTCACGCTTAGCGAGGTTTGTTGCAACGCCCATGGACACCGATACATGACAATCGGCAATGGCTAACGATTTGAAGCTTTGTCGCATTGGTAGGTACCGCTTGCACCGGCACAAGGGCAATGCATGACGCCCGTGCCATAAACCCAATTTAGGACATCCACACCAGATCAACGTGCCACACGCAGAAGCCCCCGCTTCCATCCCACGCTAGAGAGGCCAAGTCGGCATGACACATGGCATGTATGTCGACGTCAAGACGACACGGGTGGCCCGCGCCCAGGGGCGGGCCACGATAGGAGGCGACCATACCCTAGGCATGCCATGTGAACAGACTGTGGCACTAGGCATGCCACGTGAATAGACTGCTGATAAAAAGGATCATCGCTGATCCAGCCAAACCGCTTTAGCTATGAAAAAAATGCACCATGTGAACCCTACATAAATATGCCGATGTTTGACATTCACAGCGCAGGCTAACGGACCTCGAGATTTTCATTCCATCCTAGACTAGAGGCCCGAATTGGCACCCGAGTGTAGGCTCCGAATTAAGTAAAGTGGAGAGGTAAGATTAATGTAATGGGATACCTTTTTTAATGTAATGGGATACCTTATTAGCATTAAACACGTGGCTGGGGCATAAAAGGCTCTCAGAAAGGCGATGGGCTACATAATAGCAAGAACAAAAGAAGGGAAAGGGGGCAAATAGAACGGACAGAGCAGGCTCTGCGGCTATGGCGAAGATCAAGCTGCGCAGCTCCGACGAGGAGATGTTCGAGGTCGAGGAGGCCGTCGCCTTTGAATCCCTCACAATCAAGAATATGATCGAGGATACTGGCGCCGACAGTGTAATCCCTCTTCCCAATGTCTCCAGCAAAATTCTTGCCAAGGTCATTGAGTACAGTAAGTACCATGTCGATGCTGCTAAGCCTTCCGGCGATAAGGTCTCTCCCACTGAAGATGAGATCAAGTCTTGGGACCAGGATTTTGTAAAAGTCGACCAGGCTACCCTCTTTGAGCTTATTCTGGTTAGTCTGCTCTTTCCTTACATCTTTTATGTTGGCTTAGCGGTGTGTTGTTGTGTTATTTTGTAGCTTTTGTTTGTGCATTAGCCATAGCCGTTTTGTTTATGCAAATTGTTTGGTGCCCGAGCATTTTATTTATATGTTCATTTACGCGAATTTCTTGTGCCTGAGTCGTTCTTGTCTTGGTTTATTTCATGTAGTCTCAGAGCCGGCAGTTTCATGCTCTTTTTTTCTATATTAGGGTTCACAGAACTTAATTGAGTTAGCAGGGTTTTGCTTATGCATTAGTTCGCATATGATTGTTTATTTGCTTTCTGAACTTGAAGGTGTGTAATGTGTTATGGTTTTTAGTACGTTGTCCTCTTTACCCATTGTGCATGTCCTGATAGTTTATATTGTATTCCTTACACTTGTGCATGTTCTGCTAAGTTTACATTGTATTTGTTACGATTGTGCATGTTCTGATAGCTTTACATTGTCTTCCTTTGTGTATTTTCTCATAGCTTTTCCTTTATCATGACTGTCCTTTGGGCTGTTATTTTCTATTAGTTTTGTTTTTGCATCTTCTAATGTTTTTGAGGCCATTTTGTAAATGAATTTTGTTCTTCCTCTGTTATGCTCTTCTCTCTCATGGTGTTTATGTTACTTTCTCCTGTTTATCTGCCTCATGTAATTTTATGTTGCCTAATCCATAGTGGTACTATCTCCTGTTTATCTTCCTCATGTAATTTTGTGTCACCTAATCTATAGTGGTTGGTTTTGTTTATAGGCTGCAAATTATTTGAATGTGAAAAGTCTGCTTGACCTTACTACTCAGACAGTTGCTGATATGATCAAAGGGAAGACTCCCGAAGAGATCAGGACAATATTCAATATCAAGAATGATTTTACACCTGAGGAGGAAGAGGAAGTCCGCCGTGAAAATCAGTGGGCATTTGAGTAGTTCTCTGAATCATCTTTTTGTTGACCCGTTTGTAAAGCAATAGACTAATATATAGGCTGGGCTACTTAGTAATTTCATACTCCCCAGGCTTCCATACATTTTTGGCCACCAATGACTTACCTATGACTCTTTTTTATTCCAATTGTAAGTTAAATTGACGAAATTGAAGCTTTATTGGCCGCCATCTCTCAGAATTTTGTTGACTGAGTTGTTCTGAAGTAGTTAAAAGAATAGTTAAGTTTGTATGATGCGCGAAGTAGCTGCACCTATTGCGACTATCTAAATAAAGAAAACAGTTTCCTAATTCAGAGAAATTAAAGACGAGTTCCCCATTTAGGGATGTACTGGAACAAGTTGTAGTGCTTGATGTGGTTATTAAGAAAAAATAATTCTGTTTTTAAACACGTTTCATATTAAATTACAATGTGACATGACTGATGTTAACATAGGGTATTAGTGTCCTGTATTTAGGGTGTATTCTATATGTTGATGTTACAATGTAACATGATTGATGTTAACATAGGGTATTAGTGTCCTGTATTTAGGGTGTATTCTATATTGAGTCTTAATAAGAACACGCCAAACATACCATTGTCCATGAGCCATAGAATAAGGCAACCAAATTGCTTTTCTAGTTTGTTAAATCACAAAAATGTCGTTTATTCATCAAATTTACAAGGGCTATTATGTTTTTTCAAGGGTTTATGGGATTTGTTTTTAAGATTGAATATAAACCATTGATCTCCAGCATATCCAGAGCATCATACTAAACTAGTAATGGTGCCCAGCGTTGCGGGGCATAAATTAGGAATCTGTGCGGACAAAAACCTATTCATTCTACCATTTTTTCACTCTCTTTTTTTTCTTTTTTAATCCCCTTGTCCCTCCCTTTACCTTCCCTTTCCCCTTCCCCTTTTTCCCTTTCTCTTTTTTTCTGATGGGCTTTTTTCCTTTCTTTTTTATCTTTCTCAGCTCTTTCTATTTTTCCCTTTGTTTTTTCCCTTCCTTTTCCTATTCTTTTTCTCTTTCCCGTTTTCCCATACACATTTTTTCGTTCTCTTTTGCTCCCTTTTTTTTGCCATTTTTTCTTCCTTTCCCACCCTCTTCCTCTTGATCACGTGCCCTTTTTCCATCTCTTTTCCCATTTCCCTCCCCTTTTCCTCGCGGCCCTTTTTTTTTTACATCTCTTTTCCGCTTCCCCTTGTCCTTTCAACTTTACATTTTTCATCCTTTTCCCCCACCCTTTTTCTTTTTCCCTTCCCTTTCCCCTTCCTTCCCTTTTGTTTTTCTCTTCCCTTTCCCTTTTTTATATGCCTCTTTTCTATTCCCCTTTTCTCAACTTTTTTTGTGTCTCTTTGCCTTCTTTCCCCATCCTCCTCCCCCCCTTTTTGCCTTTCTTTTTCCCCTTTACTCACCCTTTTCTTCCTCCCTTGTCCCATGCCCTTTTCCCCTTTCCTCCTTTTTACGTTTCCTTGTTCCTTACCCTTTGCCTCTTCTACTCTTCCACCACCATTTTCCTCCTTTTTCCATCTTTTCCTCCTCCCTTCTTCTAGATGCTCTTTTTGCTTCCCTTTTCCTCTTTTTTCACCTTTCTCTCTTCCCGTTTTTTTCCATTCCTCTTTTCCCCCCCCTTTCCTCGTACCCCTTTTCAGTTCTCTTTTGCCCTTTCCTCCCTCTCTTTTTTCTTTTCCTTTCCATTTCACTTTTCCCATGCTTTTTGTTTCTCCTTCTTCCCACTTTTTCTTATTTTCCCTTAACTTTTTTTCTCCTTTTCCTACCTTACTTTCTACCCTTTTTCCGTTGCCCTTTTTACCTCTCCTTTTCTCTTCCCTTTTCTATTTCCTTTTCCTTTCCTTTTCCCATCTTTTCCTTTTTTCACCCTTTCTAATTCCTTTTTCGGCCCCTTCTTAGTTTTTATTTTTTTTCTTTTTTCTTTTCACTTCATTTCTTTTTCACTTTTTATCCTTTTTACCTTTTTCCTTCTTTCCTTCTTTTTTTCCTCTTCCCTTTTTTTCTTTTTTCTTTTTTTCCTATTTTTTTTTCTTGTTTTTGTTTCCCTTTTATCTTTATTTCCCTCTTCCTTTTTCCCTTCCCTTTTCTTTTTCCTTTTCCCCATTTCCCTTTTTTGACTATCGATTGAGGAATTTTGGCCATCTCGCCATTTTATCTTCCCCCTTTTCCCTTTTATCCTTTTCTCTTTTTGTTTTCCCTTCCTTACCCTTTTTTGTTCCTTTTCCTTCTTCCCTTTTTGTTTTCTATTTTTCCTTTTCCATTTTTATTTTTCATATTCTTATTTCTCCTTTTCCTTTTTCCTTTTTTCCTTTTGTCCTTTTCTCTCACTTTTACTTTTCCTTTTCTTTTCTCTCCTTTTCCTTACCCTTTCCTTTTTCCCTTTTTCGGATTCATCGTTCGAATGCCGGATTGAATTGAATCGTATTGGAGCCATGGTCAAGATGAAACTTTAGTTGAAGACACGCATTAACATCATCTCCACCGTTGGTCAATCAAATCCTTGATCGTCAGATCTAGGGCTCCATTGAAGACACACGCGCTATAACATTATAATATAAGATCAATGGCTAACATCTTTTTGGCAAGAAAATCCTCTGCCACTTTCTAAGGTCCTTTTCAAACCCATGGTGCAGACAAAAACACCCCTGGCGAAGGTATGGGCTTAAACCATAGCCACTTCGTCGCCCGAACGAATAAAGCCCTGGCTGCATCCCTCGCTCTACCCTCGCCGAAACCAATCCCCCATGCCCATTTGCATGCAAACCCGTAAACTGGCTGCCAGCGGGGTTTTTTAGCGGTGCCTAACCCCCGCCCGATTTTCTGCATTCCTAGCTATGCCACATGTCGTGCCATGTCAGTTGTTTTTAATCTCAACCGTTAGATCTATTAATTTATGAATCGACGGTTATGAAAAATAGAAAACCCAGTAATTCCGCAGTCGCGGGTGGTGAAACCATTTCGACCCAGGCATGTTGCCTTCAAGTCCTTCCAATCTGGCAAACTCCTGCGACCCGCCGGAATGGCAAGTTCGTCTCACCATTATCAGCCTCAACACAAGGGCTTTAACCACGCGTTTGCGCCGCGAATCGTCCTTTACCCATTTCCCTCGCTCTTTTGCC
Organism: Isoetes taiwanensis; assembly: GCA_021234155.1. Classification (NCBI taxonomy): domain Eukaryota; kingdom Viridiplantae; phylum Streptophyta; class Lycopodiopsida; order Isoetales; family Isoetaceae; genus Isoetes; species Isoetes taiwanensis. Next base: position 65,467 of record JAJEKV010000409.1, read on the forward strand.
AGATTTATTTTGAACACATGTCGTCTTCTCGCACTTGGGCGCCCCAGATCAACAACAAATGTCTGCTAATTCGTCTCCAAAAGTCTGACCTCGAGCTCTTTACATCCAATATTTTTTCTTTTTTCTCTTCGGCTATCCTGAAAGATGTTTTCACCTTGCGATGGTTTCAAAGCATGAGGACGGAGTTAGGTTGTGTTCGTTACTAGTGGAGCTGGTTTTATTCGATCATATGTTGGAAGAAGGGAACATGGTCACACGGTCGGTATGCCCATCATTCTTCATGGTTTTCACCGAGGTTTGCATGCACATCCATAAAATACAAGTGAAGTCTTGCCACGCCATTCCTATCTTTGTCTTGGTAAAATATATACCTTCACCTTCAAATTTAAGGCTTGGGCTATGATGCCTTTAAATTTAAGGTTGGCTGCGAAGGTACCATATCATTTCCATGACCAGCTAAAGAAGTACAATGACCAGCTAAAGAAGTACAGAACTATTAGATATGGCTACCCGCTCCCCCTTGCATCATCTTCAGGAAGGTAAACAACTACTTTTGCTTATGCAATTCTTTCATTTCTCAGTGCATGAGTTTAGCCTCTATTTTTTCTATTCTAATGCAACATAGGATTGCCTTTGTTTTGGGATTTCTGTAATCAATAGCATACAGTGTCAGCACACTTATGAAATTAGAGTTGGAATAGCTGCATTTAACATCCACATATTTACTGCTATTGATTAGAGATTGATCTATGTGTGAGATGAGGCATATTGTTGTTACAAATAATTTGTGCTACTCAAGGACAAGTTTCTATACCAAATTATGTTGCAGGAGAAGGATGCTTTTGGATTTCATCCAAGCTAGTATGCAAGCTAATCTTTGTGGTTGGATGACGCATCTACCGGCAAGAGACGAAGATTTCAATTTTTTCCCAATATGACGGCTTCGGCTTTGTCCAGGGAAGCTTCTGGAGTACAGGTATGTTATTAGGTTAAGCTGGATTGCTTCTCTTAGAGTTAACCAAGAAAAAAGCTTCTTGTCGATCGGGAGGCGGGTGTAGATTTTTATTCGTGATCCGTAATTTGGCCTCGGATATAGTGGTCTCTTGGTTATGGCCAAAAGTGTCAAATAAGTCTCGATCATTTCAACCAAGTTAATAAACTTCTCTCATTACTCTGTAGAAGCTAACCTGTTGTTTTACAGTTGCATTTTAGCAGTTTACTAAGTTCTTGTGATTATTGTGCTCTGCATATTTAAAATGGATTACATGCTAACATAAGATCTTTATATTTCTTAAAGGGGGTGGTGGATGTCAATCCCAGGGAATGGAGCAGTAACAATGATCAACAAATAACAGAGATGTCTACAGAGACTAAAGAAAATGATGGATTGCATCATGAATCTCATCCTTTTGATGCTAAAGATTCCATTCATACAGCAGCTCAAACTACCAAGAAAGCCAAAATCCATGATTTCTGTCTTGGAATACCATATGGTACATTGCATCCTTGTACCACCATCTATATGCACATGCTAAATCTCTTAGAAACTGGACTTCTATCAGAATGTATTATTATTTACATTTTGTCACTCCTTTTTGAGAGCTTTGCCACTAAATTAACTTATTTTGTAATATGGTCTGAAAATTGCAGATATGCCCCGTAATGAATAGCCATGCTTAATAATACATCAATAACTTTGTCTGTTTGGAAACATTTGATCAGGTGGCATCCTTTCTGCCGGAGGTTTACTTGGGTTTATTATTACTCATGCACCTTCTGCTCTTGGGATTGGAATTGTGGGAGTGGCCATTTTAGCTTTGGGCTTTCAAGTTTGAACGTTTTGAAGCAAGAGAAGTCTTGCACGCCTTTTATACAAAGCCAAGCAGGTAGTTGTTGGAATAATCCAAGAATTATGTGGCTAAAGGATGTCCGATTCTGCTTCACTTAATCAGATTTCATAATATGCTAGGAACAAGAAACCTGTGATAGCTTTTTTAAAATACTGCCTTACATTATATCTGCAGGAATAGCTGCTCTAGTTCTTGGGATTGGAATTCGGAGATTCATCAAGGTAGATAAGATCTGGCCAAAATACATATATCTCAATATGGAGTTAAACTTACCTATTACATCTCACAGGTTCCTTCATTTCTTGTAGCAGCTGTAGTTCTTTTCAGATATTTGTTATGTACATTAAGGCTTTGGTATGTAAATACTAGCAATTGCTGACCCGTTCATTTTTGGCAGTGGAGCAATGGTCGGATTTTATTGCTATGTGTTGCTATCTGGGGAAATCCAAAGAAGAAGGTCAAAGTAAAAAGTTAAAGTGGTTCATATAAAAAAATAGGGTGCCAACATGTAATGTCATTCCAATTTCCATGTAATATGGCATTATTTCCAGATAGCTGGGATATCAAGACAAAAGAAAATGTTTGCATATTCCTTTGCCTATGGAAAACATAGGTTTCCTTTTAGCAACAGAAGAGGTGCCAAATTTAGTGAAGCTGTAGCTCTTTAAAAACTGCAATGCATTTTGAGTTTTTAGCACTTGGGAATTTTTGGTAACAAGGTACAGAACAACTACAGAAAAGTAGAGAAACTTGGACACAAATGTTGCAATTATAGATGCTCTTAAGGATGAGAATTCTACATATTCTTTGGAAAAATGAAGGCACTTTTAAGATGCCTCAAATTTTACAAAGTAGAGCTTTTCAGCCTTTCGATCACCAAAATTCACCCCTCGCACCAGTAGCTTCAATCTTTGTTTTTTCCAAAATACATCTTGACTTCTACCTCTCGCCCTTTTGCATCTTCAAAACCGAGAAATATCCATAGTCTACCGCCTTCGAATGCATTCTCGTGATCCATTTGTATAAAATTTGGGGACGGTCTTTGTCTAGGGAAAACATTGGAATAACTGGAGTCTTTTGCCCGCAACAAGTAGGAAAGGAGATATGCTCAATAGATGAATTGATAGGTATGGACTGATTTTTCTCCACACATTCCTTGCAACCATCCCTAAACAGGAGCCTTGACGGATCCCCATACTCAAAAGTATCTTGCTAATGTAGTCGTTTCAAAACCTGTGGCGACTCCATTTCGCCGTGCGAGGGGAAACAATACATCTCCAACACATTAAACCAAAAAGCATGTTCAAGTAGTTGTTTGATGACCAATACTCAAGCTTTTAATTCCTATATAGAACTTTGGACTTTTTCCACTTGGACTTTTGACCACAATAGTCTAGTCTTTTTTACCAAACGCTTATTTAGACATGATTGAGTAGTAGGGACGTGCATTACAAGCAACCAAGCCTTTGCAGGTATGCCTGCAAAGGCAACCAAGCTTTTGCAGGCATACCGGAAGAGAAAAAAAACCCTAAGAAGGTCGTCGCCGATCCTCGACGGGAAAAACCAATGCGAGCCCAACTGCCTAGCCTTCTTCCCAAACCCAAGCTGCTTTACGCTTTTTTTTTTTTTTTTTAGGCTTATGTTATATGCTAAATTCCTGACCTTGAATCCTTAGCCCATATTCCACCTAAAGTATAAACATAAGCAAATGTTTTCGTGGGCATGGGTTACATTGAGCATCAAAGCGACCCCAGTTGAGCTACATGCAGATTCCTTGCTGGAAACCACAATGGTGGCACCCCCTTTTAGAAGTGCTCATCTTTTTAAGAAAGGTCAATCATTTCTTGGTTTAATTCTTTAACAAAGTTTTTAATATGCCATTGTTTGTTTATTTAGACTTAAATGCGTTAACATGTTGAATTATTCCCCAATTACTCTTATTAGACCTCAACATTTGTGACGAGCCTGCCGAGTTGACCCTAATCGGGATCTTGTCAGTATTGCCCTAATTCTAGGTTGGTGTGACAAACAATTGAATATGGTGAAGAATTGAATCTTCCTCTTGCACAGTTGAAATTGCGCACTCAAACTCAATGAGCAAATACTTGAGATCTCAATATAATCAGATAACATTAACATCCAAAAAATCCATATTCTCAATGGTTACAACATCCATGTTTAAGAACTCAACCCTAGAAGCTTCTCGCTCATCCATGAGCCACAACAGCGCTGGTGCCATCGCCTTGCTCTTTCACTGCACATGCACTCACTGGGGTTAGTCCTCGTGACTAAGTGGGGATCCCATAGCTGCTGCTGCATACATAGGAACACTCTGGCATCTTGGACAACATAAACATGAACAATTCCAAACACAAGATACTATGGTGCAGTGCTAGACAATGACAATAAAAGAAACATCACAAGCATGAGGAGCAAAGAGCACATAGTCAGAGTACCAAAACAACATAAACAAAGCTCCGGGACAATGAGAAGCTCATCCAGCCTACAAGCAGGCCCTGTTAGCAGAGAAATGCCCGGCCAACTCACATTCCGAGCCCCGTTGCCGGAGTTGGTGGGGTGAACCTCGTATGCGCATACCCTTCCCAGCTCACGTCTGGCACTGGAGGACCTTTTACCATGTAGTCACAAGAGTTGACGTAGCATCCTGATCAGGGAAAACTACGCCCCGGTGTCACAGAGCACAATAAGACCACAGAGTATCACAGATGAACATGAGCATGCCAGAGCAACCTAGGCCACCGAACCTAGAAGTCTGACCTCGGAGGTTCCAAGTACATAATCAAAATACCAAGACAACAATGGAACAATGCAAAGGCCATAGCATGTGATGTTCATTATATGTTTACTATGCATGTGTCTACATCCCTTGACATTCTCCTACAATATCGAAGTAGCTTGTCCAAAGATCGATGTAAGTCCCAATACCTCTAACACTTACCACCACAGAGTATTCTCCCCATAAGGATTACAACTTTCTATATTAGCCCATGGAATCCATTAGATATTTTAACTTGTCACATTTTCCTTCATGTGATCTTGTCCATACGAGCTTTGAATTCTTTTCCCTATAGGGACTGCACACATCTCATGTAAAGTTCCCCGAGCCATTCCTTGGTATTCCAATAGTGGCACATGCCGTCGCCATGTTCTGGAAGCCCCCATAAGCTTCTCACAATTCTCTACCACTCAAATCCTCATGGTCCATCTCAATGTCCATGGTTTACAATAATATATTTAGCCATGGTTTTAATACTTTATATTAAAACACCACTTCCGTAGCTTCCAATTTTATAATACAATACTTACAAGGTCCCCATATAAATTGATGTCGAACTTAATTATCTTTGATGCCGAGGTTCCGTTGACGCTCTGTATCTGTACTGGGCTACTTTCCAGCAAAGGCCCCATCTCCAGGGCTACAAGCACCATCCCCTATATAGCCTTGATTTATTAGACCCAAATTAGATATATCCTCTTAGTTATTTTCACCCATTCAAAGCATTGCATGGCTTAACTAGAATTATTATATTTCCACATGTATCTCCCCTATTTAGTTTACTCATCTACAGACTCCTAGATCACCTGCACTAGACCACTGGTTCTTGTACTTGAACATACATCTCTTTAGTTTCATAACAAAGGCAATTACTAGACAAGAAGCAATGAATAGCCAATGGTTGTTATTAGATAAGAACAATCAAACCATAAAGAACAGCAGCAACGGCAACGACACAAAAAGGGCGGCTCTAGAAAAATAACAACAGAGCACGTTTCAAGCATCGATTTTCCAAATCGAAGCATTTCCAAGCCAAATCGACCATTCCCAATCCAATTTCGGCTCTTTGTAAGCAATCTTCGCCTGTTTTACTTTGAATCCGAGCCCAGTCTGATAGCCCAAAAATCGGTGTAGAAGTCTCTGATTCTATGATTCCCGGGCAAATTGATCCTTCTTAGGGTGCTTTCCCATGGACGGCCGGACCTGGATGAGGTCAGGCCCAGGTCCAAAAGTATTCGTCGGGATTAATTTCTAAATGAGGTTCTTAACCTCAGCCACTCTGTTTCTCAGCTCATGGGAACATGGGAAAAGCAGACCAGACCTTCAGGAAGCCTGGAGGTTTTCTGCCCATGGGAAAGCACCCTTCGGCCCTTTAGCAATACAAATCGGCTCTTTCTTTTCATCCCTAGTTTCCCATGTTTTTGCAGATTCTCAGAGAATCCAATACACCCACTACAAAACAATCAATCATTCTTAATTTGGCACTTTGGCCTCAAAATCGACTCTTCCAAAGTCGTTTCGGCCCATTTCTACTTGAATCCAAGCTTTTTATCCTTCAGATTATCCCTTTTGATCCTAAATGTGATACCGAATACCCGTATAATTCATTGCTGCTACGGTAAAGATGACTGTTCATGTGAATCCAATTTTTTCAGGAGGAAAACCGTCCTTCTTAAGCAAAATCAGCATGTTTTTAAAATGTATCTTATGGCCTTCCTCTAGTTCTTATATGCTACATATGGCATAAAAATCCCCCTTTAGCAGCACTCAGAGCCACAGATCAATACAATTTATCTCCGATTCAGCATCAATACATAAACCTCATGAGTTTTTATCAATACTTAAGTGCCACTTCTCTTACCATAAGACATGAAGGATTTTCCTCATAGCACAACCATGAATTCAGAGAATCAACAGAAAACCCCACCTCTTAAATACGATTTGATGCAGTCTCCAAGCTCTGGCATCCTCACTTGAACTGCCAATCCTCCCAGCGCAATCCTTCTTTGCCTTCACGCTCCAGGTTGCCTCCTCCTGCAAAAAAGCCTCACGTTTGCCAAAAGCCCTCTTTCCCAAAATTGTCTTTTTGTAAACCTTTTGTTTACATGAAATGCTGCATGCATGGCACAAGTACGTATACAACTCATATACGTACCATACACAAATACATATACTGACCCACTAGGTGGCCAGGTCCGTTACAACATTTTTTCTTAAGACCTAGGGGCTAGCCACCTATAGTTATTTTCAAGGGGGAGCAAACTCTCAAGGTCAATGCTTTGCTGAAATAAAGTCTCATCAATATGCTTTTGTATGGATTAGTCCCGCATGTTCACAAGAGTCTCTTGTAATTCACGTTTACCAATACTTTCAAGTCTTTGGAGATACTTGCTGCCGCTCCTTGTTGCAAATGGTATTGTACAAAGTCTTGTCTTCCTTCTCACCTATCTCCAAGACATGAAAACAACTTAGGTCTTGCTACCCTGACACAATAGCATCATCTTTGTTGATTTCTAATTGTGGGTTGCTTAAAGAAGGATGATCCATAGTAACCTTGTATTCCCCTTGAAAGATGTTCATTTCACGCTTCCTCCATGAAATCTCAGCTTGTACGGCATCTAACCATTCAGAGATACAACCTCCTTTCACAAGCTCTATTGAAGATGAGGCTACCTTTGCAGAGTTGAATGAAGCAGCTCTAGCTACCATTCCTGAAGACAAAATTGAAAAAGAGAACAATACAGGACATTGCAACTACAAGCAACAAAATGAGGAAGACTTCGATGTTGACCTTTGACTTGTTCTGTGATAAGTATTTATTGATAACATCAATTTAGCTTCCAGAATCGATGTACTGAAAAAAAATATTGAAATTATTATTATTCTTTCTTCTCAAATCTGATGTTATTACTTGCTGAGTAGCCAAATTGCACGAAAAAAGTTTTTAACCTTTGAAAATTCTCATTCTTAGCTCAAAAATGTCACTTTTAAGAGCATGTTGTGTTTTTTGAGGGAATCTTTGAAATGGGAGTGCAGCAACACTTCCGTTTAATATGCAACCTTGTTAATTACAAGAATGAGATAAACTTGTCAAATGATTAGCTTTGAACTCTCTGCTATAATCTTATCTAAAACATCCTGCTATAATCTTATCTAAAACATCTTTGAAAGAAATAACTAAAGAAGGATCAACAATTAAAGAACTAGCACCTTCAGCAACAAAGTATAAATTTTAGCATGTACATTCTCTGAAAATTTCAAAACTATGAAATCCAAAATTGCTTCCATCTCATATATATTACACAAGACATTTCTTATAACTTCCATAGGTTGCATCTTCATTTGATTGAATGCTTTGAGCATCATAGTTGTCGGTTCCATCATTTTCAATCCAGGCATTACATTCACTCCGCTGCACGTATCTATGTTTGTCCTTTGACTAAATACCCATTGATACTCACATCACAAAGAAATGGCCCTGGATCCTTGGACTGCCAGGCTGGTGGCTCTATTATACTCTTATTCTATCATTCGATAGAATTTGTTGGATTGAAATTTTCTTCTTCCTTTTAACTCTTGCAACAATTAGGAGAATAATGCATCAATTGCTCAAGAGTAAGTGTGATATCAGTAACTAAAACTTGGATGATCACATCATCTTCACTATGAATGTCCTCCTCCACCATAGGAGGCGTCAAACATGATAGACTGAAACTATTCATTCTGATGCATCAGTCAAACATGATAGACTGCCATGCTCTCATTTAAGTCCCTTTATATACCATTGGATATCCAGTACATCATTTCTTGCAACCTTCCAATGAACTATGGCTTTGAGAACCGCAATATACCGCTAATTTTCCAACGCATATTCACCACTTCAATACAAATGCCCAATTTGTGTATGGATCTTCTTTTCATGCTCTTAGATGAGAGCATTCCATAAATCATTGCGGTTCTCCTTTTAAACTTCATCAAGAAGAGATTTAGCAACATAAAGCCCAATCGTAGCCATAGTCTTATCATCCTGGGGCTGCCAAGCATCAAGAAAAGCTCTGTTCTTGCCATCTGATGCAAGCTCGGATTGCCACTAACAATTCCCTAAACTCCTTCAACCTTAAGAATGACAGTCATTCTTCTCTTCCATTGCTAGAATTTGTGCTTCAAAGATTTGAATCACACGACCACCAGGGAAGGTAATCTGGCTATATAGCTGTGTTGATTTTGAATCAATCTCAGCCTACCTAATGCTCTGATAACATGTCAAGGTTGCACCAAACAAGGGAGAGAAGGGAAAGCACACCGATATTCGCGAGTGCAAGCTCCCAAAACAAAGGCAAAAATGAGTTGTATTCAATTGTATGTGAGAATACAAGATATACAAAGGGCAGTCAATATATTAATTGCTCCCGTTATCAACCACTCTAATTATGCCGTAGCTAATTATGACAAGCGGTGGGTCATTGCTAGACTGTGATACAATGGCCAGCCAGCACCTATGTGCTAAATGCTGTAAGTATGATACATCACATCTAGTGGCAAGATGGTGATCTCTTGACACCACTTAGGAGCATACAAGGGAGCATATAGGACACGTTATCACCCTCTGTAACTATAATCTGGCGATGGGCAAGATCCACATCACTCTTGGCGCATTTGACATGCAGGACAATCTCTGATGACACCTCCATGGTCAAGCTAGACCTTGCAACAGCTGCAACCTCGAGAGGGATAACCATATAGTTTCTGATGCGAAAGCTGCTAGGTGTGGTAGAAGTGGTTGAAGAAGATGAAGAAACCCATGTCCTTTTGGCGGGGGAGGGGGTCCTTCTCTAATAGTTGAGGGTCCCATGTAGCGATGTGCATCCGTATATGGTGAGCTCTAAAAGCTACTTATCGGCAACGATGAAGCAAAAAATTAGTTGATTGAACTAAAAAGAATGAGAAGAGCAGATGAACACGGATAGGACATTTACCTTTGACCCTGTTATGCTAAAAGAAGAGGAGTCAAATGCTGCTCTCGAATAACTTGAGCCTCAATTTAAACCCCAACCGCAATGATCATACTGCCCCATCTATGTGAGGACGGATTTAACCTGGGCTTTAAATTCAAACTCCCTTGGCTGTAATTGGGGCAGAGGGATCCGGTCAATTTTAGTAGGGATAAGCCCAGGAATTGGTCTTTAGTTCCTGATTTGGGCTGCTATTTTAGCAGTAGGTAGCCCACCATTTAGGCAGCAAAGCTAGTTGAATAGATCCAAGGTGGGTGGATGAGGCTACTATGTAGCTAGCCTCAGGGCTCGTGACCACGAGAACATCGTAGGACAAAAAAACCATTGAATGACTGTGGGAGCTTGGCCCCGATCATTATTTGCATTAACTTGCATGGCAGGAAGCGCCAATTGCGCGGTCAGGGGCCCATAGGCCTGGTGCGCCCAAGCCTGCACGGCCACGATAGGGGGCTAGGTTTGTAGCGTGGGGGGACCCAGACCCCCCTAACTTTGACTGACAACAACTTTCTAGCCCCTCAACATTTCAACCCAAAAGTTACACAACACAATTGCGGACAACGTAATAAACGGGAGGTTGAAATTACTGTCAGGTTTTTGTTTTTTTTTATAACCCATAAAATGTCTCCGACATTTGAGGAGCGGCGCCGCTAAACTGTCCCCTGTTTTATCACAAAACATTGGGGCGCCATAGTTGCGGCCTATTCCGTCCGTCTTGTTTGCATATCTTTGCATTTTTTTTCCTTCTACTTGTTCGAGCTTGCCTTTTGCCATTCGTCTGTTTGCCTGGACCGATTTGGGCAGGGCATCGCGTCGTTTTGTGGGCTCTTCTAAGCCTCATATCTGGGACAGACCTTCTGCTCCCACCATCTGTTTTAACGGGATTTGGACTCCCTCTGCTGAAGTTTTTTGTTTGAAGTCGGAACAAACTCTTGGTCTGCTTATAGATTCAAGCTCAAGGAACCCACCGAAGTTGCCTATGCAATCCAAAACAGGGGGCATTCATGTTGTGGGGCAGAGACGCAGATCCAAGAGATTTGTTTGGTCTCGGTTTGGTTTTGAGGCAGATCCAAGAGTTTTGTCATTTCCTTCATATAAAGGGCTTTCCAACAGGGTACATGGTTTCTGTGCAATCTACCAAACATTCCAGGCCATATATATCTAAATTTCAAGTTGACATGAAAACATTCAAAGAAAAGAATGCTCCATAGCCACGTCCGGTAAGGAAGCTCTCTTTGCCGTAGCTGCTTCAAGAACGTAATTTCATCCTCCCGTTTATTACGTAAGGGAATCAATTTTTCTCGGATTCTCCACCTCGGAATATTCTTCGGTGGCGCCGCCAGCCTCAGCGGTGCACTCGCGGCTCCGCCGCTCATGCGCTGCCTCAGCTGGCAGCCCCGCCTCAGAAATTCCTCGGCGGAAAATCCTCGAACCATTGATTCCCTAATACATTAGGTGTCCTTGGGGTTTTTCGCGCCGTAGTTGAATCTCACCCTTAAGTGAGCCCGATCATACCCTAGGTAGAATGCAAGATAATTTTGCCAACGGCCCAAAAAAAAAATAATTAAGACCTTTCACCATATCCGTAGCCCAGTTAGGGTTTAAGCAGAAAACAATGGGCGAAAAACTTGAGTCAAACTCGGATCCTCCAGATGACGAAGAACTTGGAAGCTCAGATGATTCGTTTCAATCAAAATCTGATGAAGAGGTCGGTATTCCTTTTTTCCGTTCTATTTGTCTTTCTTGTAAATCACATATCCTTTTGAGCCCCCATACCACTTATCAGGAAGCATTGCAACAAGAAATTGCTGATATTCCCTTTGAGGATCTTCATAAGGCCAAATCTGAAGGCCGACCTACAATTGGACATGTGAAGAAAGTCACTAAAATGCAGCGATTGAATAAGAATAGGTGCTTTTGCTGTGAAATTCGTATGTTGCTTCCTCACAATATGCATGATAACTGATTTTTTTAGGTTATTGTTGCCAGACCTCTAGAAATTACCAGCAAAAAACCAGTTGGACGTTACAGGGAGGTCATTCAGGCACCAAAAAAGGCAAGGCTCTATTGTACTTTTAAGTTTTGTTGCAGCATAGTTACGAAACACGGCCGTTTCGGCCGTGTCCCATTGCAATGGATTTCTAGGAGAATCCGTGGTGAACACGGCCACGACCGTGTTTTTGGTGCTGATACAAACAAGGGCCGTGTTTAGCTGTTGCCAGGCTGTGGTATAAGCAAACAACGACCGTGTTTGATAAAAAAGCCCTGCAACTGTAACAAAAAATTCCAGAGATCTATTTTGTTTTTCCCTTTTCGTGTTTCCTTTCTGTGCAGCTTCTCTAGCAACAATTAGATGCCGTGCAGACATGTAGAGCCCTAAGCAGGCAGATTTTGCAGATATGTAGAGCTTTAGCAAGCACATATGTCTAGCAAGCAAGCTCCATCGTGACATATCAAAATATAATCAGTTGGATAGACAAGATGAGGCTCAAGAAGAAACAGGCTGGAAACTTGTCGATGGGGATGTGTTTAGACCACCAACAAATGCGGGGTTGCTTTGTGTGCATGTCGGTACAGGGGTGCAGTTCTTTGTGATGACAGTGGTTACCATGATATTTGCATTGTTAGGGTTTCTTTCAAATCGTGGTGGTCTGATGACTGCAATGCTCTTGTTATGGGTTTTTATGGGCCTGTTTGCTGGTTATGCCTCTTCAAGGCTGTATAAGCATTTAAAAGGCCAGACTGGAAGAATAACACACTGAAGACTGCATTTTATGTTCCCTGGAACTATGCTCATCATTATTTTTTTATCCTCAATTGTCTCATCTGGGGAGAGAAATCATCAGGTGCTGTGCCATTTGGAACCATGCTTGCCCTTTTCTGCCTGTGGTTTGGCATCTCTGTGCCATTGGTCTTCATTGGAAGCTACTTTGGCTACAAAAAGCCAACCATTGAAGATCCTGTTCGTACCAACAAAATTCCCAAACAAATTTCTGATCCGGCCTGGTACATGCAGCCCATTTTCTCTGTCCTTATTGGAGGGATATTGCCATATGGTGCTGTCTTTATCGAACTGTTCTTTATTCTGACATCAATATGGCTGCACCAGTTCTATTACATCTTTGGCTTCCTTTTTATAGTCTTCCTCATTCTAGCAGTAACATGTGCAGAGATCACCATTGTCCTTTGCTATTTCCAGTTGTGTAGTGAGGATTACCACTGGTGGTGGAGGGTCTATCTGACATCAGGTTCAAATTGCACTTATGGATATCAAGTTGTGAGACACAAATTCTGTTTTTTTTTTTCAGAAATTTAAAGTATCTTTTGGGAATATCCCCGTGTTATCCGTTTCCCTGTTCCGTTGTCATTTCCGTTTTCTAAAATTTAGGGGCCCGTTGCGTTTCCCGTGGCCGTGTTTCGTAACTATGTGTTGCAGCAGAAGTCTTAAGCCACTGAAAAATAACGTGCCCCATTTCTTGAATATTTGTTGATGTTGGAAAGTTTTACATGACTGGCGTTGCATAGCAGAAACCAGTAGAGATCCTTATGGGCTAAAATATTTTATGAGCAATAATGTGCATGCCCTGTTGCAGGTTAATCGGGACCCCCGTTTTGAGGCCCTATGTGGCAGATTTGATGAAGCTAGGTATTATGGGACATTTTCCTTCTGATTTGATATGCTGACAAAGTTGGTTATTTGACCTCATAGTTTATTTTGTAATTCTCAGCTTTAAAAAATCGTATAGTTTTCTTTATGAGGAGCAGCTACCAGCAGAAAAGGAAGTATGTGTACTTTTCATTTTTGGTCCCTTAATTTGTAGACACACTCATATTTTCTTTTCTTTTCAGAGGCTACAAGAATTACTGCGAAAGGCAAAGTTCCCTGAAGCTAAGGAAAAAATCCAGTCGGAGATGATGTGGATTGTAAGTTTGAGATGCCTTCAAAAGATCAATTATTGTTTTGGATTTGTTTTTTCTAGATTTTCTTAAGATCCTCTAAGCATTTCAGAGAGCTAAAATTCTCCTCCAAGCATTTGTGAACAGGATAATCAGTTAAATAGTGAGAGACTGAGAAAGAAGCGTGCTGCAAAGTCTTTAGAGCTAAGAGCAAAGGTGAAGGATGCTGTGAAGCAAGGGAAAAAGCCATATTATCCGAAGAAATGTGAGTTACTATTTATGTTTCTTCTGAACAATAATCAGGGAAAAAATGGTAGTATCACTTACCCACTTTAAACAAGAATATAGCTTCAGCTGTACTTGAAACTGTACAATGGTGCTAATAAGAAACTCTATTCCTTGGCAGCTGAAATGAAGAAGCAGGAACTTGTGGAGAAATATAATGAGCTGAAGGTCTATAAGATACTATGTTTTTAGGTAGTGATTGATACATGTTAGAATTTAATCAAGCTAAAGTTTCTCACATGCAGGCTAGTGGAAAGCTTGAACCATTTCTTGCTAAGCGACGCCATAAAAATGCTTCTAAGGATCACAGATATGTTCCATACAGACGTCAAGGCAGTTAAGGTATCGTTTTTCATTGCAGTTCAGGCCTGATATCTTTGTGGAAGATGAATGCAACTACTCATGGAGTAAGTGTTTGACTTGCAGGCAGTTTGTTAAGAATATATTGTACGATAAATGTTTTAGCTACCTGTTTTCTGTTTGATCAAGTAAGGGAACAGATTTGCCTTCACAAGGACCAAATATAACTCAAAAGAGCGTTCCTTCAGTTTGGTTAACATAATGCTATTTATTCCAGGCTTTGTGAGATCAACTGAAGGTCTGGAATGTGTCAGAAATGCAAGTATTCAATACATATTTTTATGTGCATACAAGATGGTGGTACTGCGGCGGTGCCGCCGCACTGGTTGCATTTGGAAGTTTTTGAAGTCCTGAAATTGATAGTTAATCACCAAGACGTAAAATCAATATTGTTTCGAGTGGACTATTTGTCGAAATTTGTTTGGACTTTAAAGTTTGTGTTTAACATAGAATAACCTAATAATTTCGCGTAGCTGTATTACAGGTTAGAACCTTTATGGGAGCATGATTATATACATGCATGAGCCAATTAAAACACGTTTTGAAGAGATTATGCAAGATCTGTACATTTGGATGCCTAAAAAGTGGCTGTTGATTGTCGTAAGGGGCTCTGTGACGTATAAAGGGGCATGGTTGGCACTAAGATTTTGGAGGGGGAAGTATGTGTAAAAATTTGCAATTTGCTGATGCTGGAGCCCTTGTTTTGGGCAGGCGCTAGGGTTTTTTGCTTTGAAGGATGTATAACTTACATCAAAGACTAAAAAAAAATTACAACAATATTAGATGAGATGGAGATGAGATCCCCAAGTCAAATCTTTATCATCATGAGATAATGTGGACACCAAATACTGATCATATAATTTATCCTTAATCTCTTGAGGTATTTTTGGAGTAGAGTAGAACGAACGTTTTTAAATACCATGTGGCATCGGTTTTTTTTAAATGACCCAGCAGGCACGATTTGGCCACAGAGGCTGCTGTTGCGACTGTGGCAGCTCCAGGTCAATATGTTCCCAGACCAGCATGATCTCTCCAACATGCACAAAAAGCTTATGAGGCGAATCTTCAAGCTAGAGGTGCATCTTCCCTCGGATTCTCTCATGCTGTAGCATGAATAATCTCAACATCACAGGCTGGTGGTGGTACAATATCTGCCGTGAATAGCATTGAGATGTTCAAGTCCTCGGGATCTTCTATTGGGTATTGCACAGATGTGATGCTGAAAAAATCCAAGAGTCCTGGACAAAGTTAGCAGTGTCCATGCTATGCTCCATTTGGGGGTCGCTTTGGAGATACACTAGTAGCATATGAAGTATCTTGAGAATCTAGTGGCATATTTTGTTGTCGGCTATTGGCTTTTTTCTTATAAGAAGCAGAGGACATTAATAAGTTGGTGGCAAGAGAGTAGTTGACACCGATGTGAGGCACTATGGTCTTGTTTCAGAACTATTTCCTAGGCTTTCCTTTAAAGGCCAAAGGCCAAAATTCTCTGTTCCGTATTTCCGATGTCGCCAAGATATGTGTGGCACTTCCAATGGACAAGGAGATTCCAAAGCTGTTTATGATCCAAAGTGGCTTATTTCGCTCCTGCTTCAAGCTTCGACTGTTGAACGCAGTAGTCTCGCTGGTTATTTCCTTTCAAGGTTCCAATTCTTGCTCCTCGTTCTGTCTAGAAAACAAAAGTGCACCCATCATCTGTCTTGGACTGATCAGGTTGACGGTGCAAACACATCCTCCTGCATTGTAGATGATTCAAAATTAGCTTCAGATTATTCCCTCGATGGGAATGTGGCAATGCAACTAGTTGACCAACTAGCAGTGGTCGTGCATGATGGGGAGTCTCGATCTACACATAAAGTATCAAAAAGAAGAAAGAAAAAAAGTGTGTTTGATTCACTGTTTCCACCTTCGTGATGAACATTGTTAGTTGAAATGTAAATGGGCTTAGGGTGATTTTCCACTACCGAAGTGTCTCATTTTTCACCGAATAACTTTCCGCCACATCAGAAAAAAAAAAAAAAACTTGTTTTTCCACACAACGAAATGAGACATGTCCCACTCTGATTCCGTACGAACTGGGAGTCCCATTTTCTTCCGGGGGAAATCCCCCGGAACATAATACGACAGCAAGTATCTGCCAATCGGAAGGCTTCCTTCCCGTAAAATTTACAAGGATTGAAAGCGGGATCGCTCTTGCCAAAACAAGAGCATGCAGTTTCCCTCCATCGAAATTCCTGTTGTTTCCCTCCATCGAAATTCCTCCATCGAAATTCTCTGCTAACGCCATTGCCTTCCTGTGAATTTTTTTCAAGAGGTCAGTGTTCTTCAAATTCGTAGGGTTCTAAACAGGAGTTTTATTGTGTGTATTCCTCAGATTTGGCTCACTGTATTTTCCAAATGTGCTTATGCTGATTGATTTTCTGTGCCATCATGCATCAATCTCATTGAATTAGGATGTACATGGTTTCCTAATAATTGCTTATTATTTGCTAATGCTGAACTTTTCCGTGGCATTTGACATTGTCATTGATGTTTCATTCAATTGTTTGTTGATGTTGCTGTGCATTTTCTCAAGTTTTCATTGTAGAATAGAGCAAGCCAAACTCTAATGCTATTTTGACCGAATTAGAGATGTATACTTTCAGATGATATTCTTCTGTTTGGATTAAATCCAACTTTAAATTGCGAATGATAATCTACTTAACAGATAGAATGCTTTCTGCTCAAGAAGTCCAAGAATGATATAGATTACTTCATCAAGAATTTAATTCTGTATTAGTATAGTTTTTAATCTTCTTTTTGCTTTGCCTCTTTTTCAGACATGGCAGGATTTGAGCCTTACAGCCAAATGTCCCAAACAAGCTATTCCTTCTTCGTTCCTCTTTCTCAAGGCATTGATGACAATTCCTCTCCAGACATGCCAAACATCCAACCAACACCTCCTGTCGTTCACTATCCCTACCGTCCAGTTAGTCGTCCACATTATCCTTATGTTGTACGTTCAACCCTTTCGGACATATGCGAGATATCCTCTCCTCCTCCGCTAGCATCTTCACTGTCCACCTATGTTTCAAAATGACACACCTGGCTCCCAAGGTGTTTCCAATGAACCATCTGAGAAAAAAAAGCGAGGTCGCAAACCCAAGATTGCTAAAACGCCAGTAGGAGATGTTGTGAAGGGCAGGGGCACTAACTGGAAGGATCACTGGGTCGTTACGCTAATTCATCTTCGTGGACAGATGCACGAGGAATTTCTCACTAAAGCAGGTAGACAAGGTGTTGATATTTGGCACAAACTTTACGTGCAATTGGTTGCAAAGTGTCCGGACTTGGACAAGGACAGCGAGGCTTGCAGGAAGAAATGGCAAGCCATGTATAAGGAGTACAAAGCTGATAAAAAACAGAATAACGTGTCTGGTGCGGAATGGAGTGAGACATGCAGGTGGTATGATCTTGTAGATCAATACATGAACCAACGGGCACATGTTGTGTGCTATGCTCATGAAAGTGCAAGTGATGCTAACACTCCAATAGCAGATGATCTAGATGAAGTTGAAGAGATTGATGTGCCTAGTGTGGAAAAAAGAAAGGCACCAGAAGATACACCAAAGGAATCTGAAGAGAAACCCACCTGCGTGGCCCAGAAACCCAAGAAAATTAAGAATGCTGCAGCAGAGGTTGCGAAGGCTGTTAGTGCTATGATGGAATTCAATAAGAAGGCTCATGAAGAGAGCTTAGAATTGGAGAAGAAGAAGTGCTCCTACGAGGAGGAGAAAATCCAAGAGGAGCTACAAGAATGCAGGGATAATGCTGCTCGAGACGCTTTACGAGAATTAGGTGTGGCTTCTGATGGTGTTGCAAATGTTTCAGATTCTGATCTTCAAGAGGAGGTGGTTATACTTCATTATCCATTGGAGGATACTGCAAGAAGAGACGCATTAGCTAGAGCTTTGTATGAAGTAAGGAATTGCAAACATGGAGGAGGATTGATATGGATTTGTGCTGTAACTAAACAAAGTATTGCTACGTTGAATTATATTGTAAAGGACATGGCTCATATCATGTAGTGGAAAATGTAAACTTTTAAGACATGTCTTATATTATTGAGACATGTCTTATTTGTTATAATGAAAAAATGATAAAAATAAGACATGTCTTAAACATGATGTGGCATCATAAAATGGTGTCATATAATTATATAACTTGATCCTAAAAATGTATTTGTAGTAGAAAATCACCCTTAAATCCTCCCCACAGAAAGGGCTAGAGCATCAGCGGTAGTTAGAACCGTAGATTTTATATTTGCAAGAGCATAAATGTCATAGGGGTTCAGTTGGTGGCTTTGTTAAACCTCATGGGCCGGTGACATGTTGGGTTCGCAAGTGTTTCTGGTCATTCCCGAGGTGGCACTTTCATATCATGGTCGCGAGACATCAAAGTAGTTTTCACATCAAAAGATAAATATGGTAGATGGTCACCCATCAAGTGGAAGCAAGGTGAACAGGTGTGGGGCATTGTAAATGTCTATGCCTCCAACGTGCCTAGGCAGCATGTCGCCATGTGGACTTTTTTAAAAAATAAATTGAAAAAATAGGGAGATAATACAACTTGATTGCTGCTTGGAGACTTTAATATGGTTGATGCCAATTTTGACAGGCTTGATGGTGGTTCAAGAAGGAATGTGATAAGGTGACGTTCCACATATTTATATGCCTTTTGGAAATACATGACATGTCACTATGAATAATTAATGGTGCATTAATTATTCATAAGCTAAGGGTAGCTATGTTAATCATTAATTGTTAAGGTGGAAACCTAACCTTAAATCCTAATTCGAATTTAGGGCCTAACCTAATATTAAAAGGGGTTAATATATTAAATTAGTTAATAATAACCAATCCAGAGTTGCCACCTGGCCCAAATCGATTGGGCAAGGCAGGCTTGCTAATTTGGGACATCCAAATTGGGGCTTCCACCCCAATTTGCCCCAATTTGAATTGGGAGAGATTGGTGGAGGAGAAGCTACTATTCAAACTTCGTTCCAGCCAGAAGAATGGAGAACCAGAGAGATAGCTACGATACCGCTTAGTTTTAGCATAGCTTGTATTCTTCTGACCCTGTTTGAGTAGGTGGATGATTAGATTTGATTCTATGATCTATTTATGATGATGATGGATGTTTGTATTTGATTGTTGTTTTCTCTTTCAGTTCCTCCTCTGTTTTATTGGATTAAGGGGGGTAGAGACCTAAAGGCAGAATCCCTTAAATCCCATTAAATGCGGCCTGTGCACAAGATCCCACTTGGCTGTAGATGCTATGTTGTGATTCAGCACCAGATAACGAGCATGATGGTGGAACGGAGATGGAATCCTACCTAGTTTGACTACAAGATTCCTATAGTGTGCTAGGCTTATAGTTGGTCCTCGCGTTGGGGCCGAGTATGGGTCTGACACACTCCGGGTCATAAGATACGTGCCTAAACGGACGTCTTGGGCTCAATGAGCGCGCCAGTGCAGCCTATGGATTTTGGGGGGTTAAAGTCAGGTACAGATGTGTGTTCACCAAGGATGGCACAATCCTCTAGCCACCCATGGAACCATCATGTTCTGGGAGTGAATTCATTTCCTCCCTGCTTTATCGGACCGGGGAGATGTAATTCGGAGTAGTCTCATCGGGTGAATCCATGAGATTGAGCCTCCGGAAGGCTATAACCACGTCATAACATGATATAATCTATCTGCAAAGTGTGCACAGGAGGGGCGGATAGAGTGGCCCAACCTAACCATTGTTCTATGCCAGCCAATGCCATTGTCATGATTCCTTCTGTTGTTATCCGGAGGCCCTGACTGTCAGTTGACCCCCCCTTGAGTCTGAGCCCAGAATCCTTATTCCTGATGCATTTCCTATGTTGTATTGGTACTCTGTTGTTATTTGTGTGATGATGGATGGGCTGTCGTTCATGATGGCAAATTATTTATTTGTATTGTTGCCAGGTGCTAACATGTATGTACGCTTCTGCTATATAGGATTCCAATAGAAGGCGTGGGACGAGTGACACCTCTGTGTCCTTCACCCGGACATCTGGCCATCACAGGTGGTCCGAGGTAGACGAAGAGCCTTTCCATGGTGGTGTAGTCGCCATGGAAGAGGGGATTTCCCATATTTTTTATACGATGGGAGCATCGTATAGGTTCGGGGAGTGTCACACTGTTTGAGCATAGCTTCTTGGAGATCTCAGGTGACCACAATTTCACTTGGTGCGACGATGCTCAGGGACAGGCACACGTTGCAACTAGGTATGATAGGTGCTATGCCAACATGCATGCGCAACGTATGCTACCTCGACTGCATCATAAAAATTATGTTCTCCAAACTATTTTTGACTATCATCCTCAGATCATTGGTTCAATGGACCTGCCTCTCATGTTCCCAATGAAATTGTATTCAAGCTGAATGCTCAGTATTTGAAAATTGAGGATTTCATTGCTGGGTGTCGTTGGGTCTAGGAGTCTACACCCTCCGATCCCAGTCTAATGAGGAGACTTATGAGCACATTGGCAAATGTCAAGGCGTACGCTAAGCAGTAGAGTGGGAATTTTAACCAATAGTACAATGAGCTCTAGCAGATTTGGCTTCAGGGAGGCTCTCATGCTCGGGGAAGCGAGTTGGTCGAGGAGAGATCTGGGAACTTGAATCCAAATATCAAAGCGGGATAAAGTGAAACCAGGCCTTTTGTGGTTAAGGGAGGGTGACAGGTACACAAAATCATTTTTCTCAACTGCTCGACTGTGGTGCCAAAGTTCGGCTCTCACCTCTATCCAGGTGAAGTGAAGACCATGTTTCCGCACCTGAGCACATAAAACAATTTCTCATTTTGCATTTCACGTCTTCCTTTCAGAGAAAAGCACTCTCTTTTCACGAGGAAGCGATAGACCTTGTACTCTCAAAAATCGTACCTATTATCTCTTCTATGCAGCGGCAGAAACTCAAGGTTTCCCTCACATAAGCAGACATATTTTGGATAATATAGCTGCGGCATACAGAGGCACGTATTGAGCGAGGAAAACTAAACAGAAAGTAGTTTACCTCATGGATGTTCATGATAGCATCTCATGGATGTTCCTCTGTCGCATCATGGACAAACTAGGTTTTGGTCACGCGTTCACCTCCATAGTTTGGAAATTATTGAGGTCTGCTAGAGTACTTCTTCACAATAGCATCTCATGGATATTCATCTGTCGCATCATGGACAAACTAGGTTTTGGTCCCACGTTCGCCTCCATCGTTTGGAAATTGTTGAGGTCTGCTAAAGTAACGGTTCTTTTTCAAGGGCATTCATCAGATTTCTTCACAGTGGAAACAGGCATTAGGCAGAGCTGTCCACTTGCCCCATTCCTTTTCACTATTATAGCCGAGGGATTCTTCTGTAGGGCGATGGATGATGGTTGTGACATTCCAGCATAATATACGATATGAATATGTATATTATACTGCCACATCACTAGTACATGTCGACCTTGACGAAATGTACATGGCGACCGTAAAGGGTTGCACCCTAGGGGGAAACTTCTCATGTTGCACATGCCTTTAAAATGTGCATATAACCCCATCTTGCCATGTGGCAAAGCCCTACATGACCTTTTGGCCGTAATCTAAAAGGGTCATGTAAAAGAGACTAGAACCCTAAACTTTTCCTTTTCGGATTCCACTCTCCAAGAGCTTGCCTCACCAGCCCGGTTGCACCATTCACGCCTACCAAGCAGCGGAAAGCCGCTTTTGCGCCAGCGGATCTTCGAACTTCGTTCGTCTTCAGCCCGATCTTCTTTTTGCTTTGCCTCTTTTTCAGACATGGCAGGATTTGAGCCTTACAGCCAAATGTCCCAAACAAGCTATTCCTCCTTCGTTCCTCTTTCTCAAGGCATTGATGACAATTCCTCTCCAGACATGCCAAACATCCAACCAACACCTCCTGTCGTTCACTATCCATACCGTCCAGTTAGTCGTCCCACATTATCCTTATCTTCATGCGTTCAGCCTTTCCGGACATGTCTGAGATGTCTGCTCCTCCTCCTGCTAGCATCTTCACCTATCCACCTATGTTTCAAAATGACACACCTGGCTCCCAAGGTGTTTCCAATGAAACCATCTGAGAAAAAAAAGCGAGGTCGCAAACCCAAGATTGCTAAAACGCCAGTAGGAGATGTTGTGAAGGGCAGGGGCACTAACTGGAAGGATCACTGGGTCGTTACGCTAATTCATCTTCGTGGACAGATGCACGAGGAATTTCTCACTAAAGCAGGTAGACAAGGTGTTGATATTTGGCACAAACTTTACGTGCAATTGGTTGCAAAGTGTCCGGACTTGGACAAGGACAGCGAGGCTTGCAGGAAGAAATGGCAAGCCGTGTATAAGGAGTACAAAGCTGATAAAAATCAGAATAACGTGTCTGGTGCGGAATGGAGTGAGACGTGCAGGTGGTATGATCTTGTAGATCAATACATGAACCAACGAGCACATGTTGTGTGCTATGCTCATGAAAGTGCAAGTGATGCTAACACTCCAATAGCAGATGATCTAGATGAAGTTGAAGAGATTGATGTGCCTAGTGTGGAAAAAAGAAAGGCACCAGAAGATACACCAAAGGAATCTGAAGAGAAACCCACCTGCGTGGCCCAGAAACCCAAGAAAATTAAGAATGCTGTAGCAGAGGTTGCGAAGGCTGTTAGTGCTATGATGGAATTCAATAAGAAGGCTCATGAAGAGAGCTTAGAATTGGAGAAGAAGAAGTGCTCCTACGAGGAGGAGAAAATATCAAGAGGAGCTACAAGAATGCATGGATAATGCTGCTCGAGACGCTTTACGAGAATTAGGTGTGGCTTCTGATGGTGTTGCAAATGTTTCAGATTCTGATCTTCAAGAGGAGGTGGTTATACTTCATTATCCATTGGAGGATACTGCAAGAAGAGACGCATTAGCTAGAGCTTTGTATGAAGTAAGGAATTGCAAACATGGAGGAGGATTGATATGGATTTGTGCTGTAACTAAACAAAGTATTGCTACGTTGAATTATATTGTAAAGGACATGGCTCATATCATGTAGTGGAAAATGTAAACTTTTAAGACATGTCTTATATTATTGAGACATGTCTTATTTGTTATAATGAAAAAATGATAAAAATAAGACATGTCTTAAACATGATGTGGCATCATAAAATGGTGTCATATAATTATATGACAGTCCTAAAATGTGACTGTAGTAGAAAATCACCCTTAAATCCTCCCCCACAGAAAGGGCTAGAGCATCAGCGGTAGTTAGAACCGTAGATTTTATATTTGCAAGAGCATAAATGTCATAGGGGTTCAGTTGGTGGCTTGTTAAACCTCATGGGCCGGTGACATGTTGGGTTCGCAAGTGTTTCTGGTCATTCCCGAGGTGGCACTTTCATATCATGGTCGCGAGACACCAAAGTAGTTTTCACATCAAAAGATAAATATGGTAGATGGTCACCCATCAAGTGGAAGCAAGGTGAACAGGTGTGGGGCATTGTAAATGTCTATGCCTCCAACGTGCCTAGGCAGCATGTCGCCATGTGGACTTTTTTAAAAAATAAATTGAAAAAATAGGGAGATAATACAACTTGATTGCTGCTTGGAGACTTTAATATGGTTGATGCCAATTTTGAAAGGCTTGATGGTGGTGAGGCCATTTCAGAATTCAAGAAGGAATGTGATAAGGTGACGTTCCACATATTTATACGCCTTTTGGGTATAAATACATGACATGTCACTATGAATAATTAATGGTGCATTAATTATTCATAAGCTAAGGGTAGCTATGTTAATCATTAATTGTTAAGGTGGAAACCTAACCTTAAATCCTAATTCGAATTTAGGGCCTAACCTAATATTAAAAGGGGTTAAAATATTAAATTAGTTAATAATAACCAATCCAGAGTTGCCACCTGGCCCAAATCGATTGGGCAAGGCAGGCTTGCTAATTTGGGACATCCAAATTGGGGCTTCCACCCCAATTTGCCCCAATTTGAATTGGGAGAGATTGGTGGAGGAGAAGCTACTATTCAAACTTGGTTCCAGCCAGAAGAATAGAGAACCAGAGAGATAGCTACGATACCGCTTAGTTTTAGCATAGCTTGTATTCTTCTGACCCTGTTTGAGTAGGTGGATGATTAAATTTGATTCTATGATCTATTTATGATGATGATGGATGTTTGTATTTGATTGTTGTTTTCTCTTTCAGTTCCTCCTCTGTTTTATTGGATTAAGGGGGGTAGAGACCTAAAAGCTATCTAGATTTAGTGATGCTCCTAACTAGAATCCCTTAAATCCCATTAAATGCGGCCTGTGCACAAGATCCCACTTGGCTGTAGATGCTATATTGTGATTCAGCACCAGATAACGAGCATGATGGTGGAACGGAGATGGAATCCTACCTAGTTTGACTACAGGATTCCTATAGTGTGCTAGGCTTATAATTGGTCCTCGCGTTGGGGCCGAGTATGGGTCTGACACCCTCCGGGTCATAAGATACGTGCCTAAACGGACGTCTTGGGCTCAATGAGCGCGCCAGTGCAGCCTATGGATTTTGGGGGGTTAAAGTCAGGTACAGATGCGTGTTCACCAAGGATGGCACAATCCTCTAGCCACCCATGGAACCATCATGTTCTGGGAGTGAATTCATCTCCTCCCTGCCTTATCGGACCGGGGAGATGTAATTCGGAGTAGTCTCATAGGGTGAATCCATGAGATTACGCCTCCGGAAGGCTATAACCACGTCATAACATGATATAATCTATCTGCAAAGTGTGCACAGGAGGGGCGGATAGAGTGGACCAACCTAGCCATTGTTCTATGCCAGCCAATGCCATTGTCATGATTCCTTCTGTTGTTATCCGGAGGCCCTGACTGTCAGTTGACCCCCCCGACTGCCAGTTGACCCCCTGACTGTCAGTTGACCTCGACTGCATCATAAAAATTATGTTCTCCAAACTATTTTTGACTATCATCCTCAGATCATTGGTTCAATGGACCTGCCTCTCATGTTCCCAATGAAATTGTATTCAAGCTGAATGCTCAGTATTTGAAAATTGAGGATTTCATTGCTGGGTGTCGTTGGGTCTGAGAGTCTACACCCTCCGATCCCAGTCTAATGAGGAGACTTATGAGCACATTGGCAAATGTCAAGGCGTACGCTAAGCAGTAGAGTGGGAATTTTAACCAATAGTACAATGAGCTCTAGCAGATTTGGCTTCAGGGAGGCTCTCATGCTCGGGAAGCAGAGTTGGTCGGAGAGATCCAGGAACTTGAATCCAAAAGTATCAAAGCAGATAAAGTGAAACCAGGCCTTTTGTGGTTAAAGGAGGGTGACAGGTACACAAAATCATTTTTCTCAACTGCTCGACTGTGGTGCCAAAGTTCGGCTCTCACCTCTATCCAGGTGAAGTGGAGACCATGTTTCCACATAAAACAATTTCTCATTTTGCATTTCACGTCTTCCTTTCAGAGAAAAGCACTCTCTTTTCACGAGGAAGCGATAGACCTTGTACTCTCAAAAATCGTACCTATTATCTCTTCTATGCAGCGGCAGAAACTCAAGGTTTCCCTCACATAAGCAGACATATTTTGGATAATATAGCTGCGGCATACAGAGGCACGTATTGAGCGAGGAAAACTAAACAGAAAGTAGTTTACCTCATGGATGTTCATGATAGCATCTCATGGATGTTCCTCTGTCGCATCATGGACAAACTAGGTTTTGGTCCCGTTCACCTCCATAGTTTGGAAATTGTTGAGGAATCATTTAGAGTACTTCTTCACAATAGCATCTCATGGATATTCATCTGTCGCATCATGGACAAACTAGGTTTTGGTCCCACGTTCGCCTCCATCGTTTGGAAATTGTTGAGGTCTGCTAAAGTAACGGTTCTTTTTCAAGGGCATTCATCAGATTTCTTCACAGTGGAAACAGGCATTAGGCAGAGCTGTCCACTTGCCCCATTCCTTTTCACTATTATAGCCGAGGGATTCTTCTGTAGGGCGATGGATGATGGTTGTGACATTCCAGCATAATATACGGTATGAATATGTATATTATACTGCCACATCACTAGTACATGTCGACCTTGACGAAATGTACATGGCGACCGTAAAGGGTTGCACCCTAGGGGGAAACTTCTCATGTTGCACATGCCTTTAAAATGTGCATATAACCCCATCTTGCCACGTGGCAAAGCCCTACATGACCTTTTGGCCGTAATCTAAAAGGGTCATGTAAAAGAGACTAGAACCCTAAACTTTTCCTTTTCGGATTCCACTCTCCAAGAGCTTGCCTCACCAACTGGTTGCACCATTCCTGCCTACCAAATGCCGGAAAGCCCGCTTTGCGCAACAGATCTTCCGAACTCGTTCGTCTTCGGCCCGATCAGGAGCATGGACACCTTCCGAGGAGCTGGAGCAAGTCAAGGATCAGGTAAACGGCTATTTTGTTGTGCAATGCCAACTTCCAGTTCGGCATTAGGCCGAGTTAGTATGTTAGATTAGCCTTAGAGGCCTTATAGATTCCAAGATCGTAATCTCTAACGAAAGAACCTAACCATGTATGTTAGATAGATAGATTAGATGATGTTCTATTGTTCTGTTCTACGGATGATTATGATTGAATTCTATGAATTCATATGTATTAGGAAGGGGGGTAGAGACCCTGAAGGCCTTAGTAGATTATGCACCTAGTTAACCTCCATAATTCCCAAATAAGTGCGGCCCGTGCATAAGAGCCCGCCTGGCTGTGGGTGGCAGGCTAGATCGGTGTATAAAGACGACATGTTCCATTACAGATTGATCTCTCTGGTGTATAAAGCCTACCAAGAATCTTAATGAGCTAGGCCTGATGGTTTGGCACTGATGTGGGCAAGGCATGGGCTCGACACCTCTTGGGTGATGCGTCACCTTCAATGGGATTCAAGTCATAGATGAGTAGTGGCTCTCTAGCCACATGTAATGGGCATGCGTGGCTTTGGAGGGAGTGATCTCCTCCTGCCTTATCGAGACTAGAGGGATGCAACCCAAGAGTAGCCCCTTTGGCTATGCACCCGGTAGGCTACGGTCAAGTCCAAGACATATCAGTCTATTCTACAAAATATGCACAGGAAGGGCGGATGGAGCGGACTACCCAATGACCATGTTCTATGCCAGTCAAGTCCATTGTTATGAACTCTGTCTGCTTTGGCCTCTGGAGACCTGAGCCGTTAGTCGATCCCCATGAGTCTGAGCCTTGGGTAGGATTCCCCTTATGTTGATGTTGTTATCGCAGGTGCTATGTTATGTTGAGCCACCTTCCAAGGTGGAACTATATGTATTTAATACTATGCGCTTATCTCGTTTACGCTTCCACAGCTAGGTCGATCCCGAGGGTGATGGGATGAATGACACGTTCATTCTGCCCCATCGAGTTCTTGTTGCGTAGCAAAAATTCGATGTTAGGTGGACGGTCTCTGTCAGCATGCACGTTATCACGAGGGATAAACTACCAGATTATTTGGAGTTTCTTTTGGAATGGAGATTTTAGCAGTTCAAGGGGACCCTCTTGGCCCGGCATAAGCATGCTACATGTGTCCACTTTTGGAACCTGCCAAAGCATCTACACTAGGTGTTTTAAAAATGGATACTGTTTTCGTATTCTTTCTATCAAAACTACTTCAAAAGTTCAAAATAAAAGTCAAAAGCATGTTAATGTTGAAGGTCACCATAAAGACAGTACTATTGGAGGTGAAAACAAATGAATCGAATTTAATACTATTAGTTATTGAAGCATTATATAAGTATCCAGGCCTAGAGTTGGGTACTTTTTTAGGTAGTTTTATGGTCCCTAATTAATATTTTTTACACTATAGCATGCTTATGCCCGGCCTTCAAAGACATTTGCTTTGGTGGAGAGGGGCTAACTTATCTATGGTTGCAAGAGTGCAGAAAGCTAAATCTGTCCTAAATACACGCATGTGTATGTGGTTTCAGTGTTGCTAGCTCCTCCTCAAAAATTTAAAGAGATCATTGCATTAGTTCATAACTTTGTGTGGGGTGGCAACGAAATAGGTGCAGTAGTTGCATAGAGCAAATGGATGAGGGCCTAGGTATGTCCGATTTCAAACTTCATAGTAAAGTTCTCCTCTCCAAGTTTCTTTGGCAGACTCTATTAGGCCGTGTACGATCATGTGGAATGTGTGTGCTTGTTCAGTCATTGCAGCACTATGTTTCCTTTTTCAAACTTGCACTTAAACCTCAATTTTGATGGGCTCTATTCTACCCCTACCCCCAAAAGATGTTTCCCCATGCATCTCCCTTTCTCAAGGGTGTCTTAAACGCATAGCAAACTGTGAGACGTTGGTGGCTATTGATCCGCTACATTGCAAGCAGAATTCTTCCCCCTTTTTGTGGCTTCCTCTTGACTGCCTCCCTCTTGTGGCGTCTCTGCACCTTAGAACACAAAAGAAGTAGTTAGACATTGGTGTCTCCATGCTTGGGACATGGTATCACAATGAATTATTGCTAACATGGCCAACATTTCGTGAAAAATATCATCTGACGGTGCAGGATTTTCGTGTATGGGAGATCATTGTAGACAACATCCCTCTTGTCCCTATACGAAGAGGAGTGGATCAGAAAAACTAATGGAGATATTTCATTGAATAAGGATTTGCAGCACTGCTACAGGTTCCTAATGTCTGCTCTACCCTTACCCCCAGTCTCACATTGGGTGTTTATGATGCAAGAGGAGCATCTCCATCGCATATGGAACTGCATTTGAGATAGAATTTCATTGTTCACCGATCAATTAGAGTAATGAAGGTTCGTTCGTTTAATCCACGAGTGAGCCATTCTACCCTATATGCAAGTGGCTGCCTGAAAGTGCAGCCATTTGAGATAAGAGTTTCATTCTTATCTTGCCCATTATGTGGAATGAATGGGATTCTTTCCTTCTGTGGAGATAATCATTGTCTTCATCCAGTTTCTTGGCCTACGGGATAAATTCTAGAGGCAAAGGAAGGTCTGCAACAGGTATTTTGAGTAGTCAATGGAGCAGTCCTTCTGAAGATTCCAGAAGGTCTACTCTTGGAGCTGTGGGTTAAGAGACGTGCTTTTATCTTGCAGAGAGCGGATGCCATTGGTGGTTTCCAAATGCAGCCAGAAACTAGGATACATGTTCCAGGTTTCACTTCGAAGGTAGAAAGAAGCAAGAGAGCTTTTGGTAATGGCTTCATGGTCAAGAGGCTCAATTCCCTTGAGCTGTTTGTGTTTTCCTTGTATGTTATTTTTTCTTTGGTATGCAGCTCTGCTTTTAATTCTAGCTGTGACATTCCAGCACAGTATACAGTCCCAGGACGTATACTGTACTGCATCGTCATACATACACGCCATCCCGATTGACGTATACGCCGACGTGTAGCTAAGCAAGTAGCGCCCTAGGGGGCAACTTGCAAGTGTGTGTACATTTATTCATGTGTGCACTTTAACCCACTTAAATAATAAGTGGGCATCTCAAGGGTCGATGGAAACCCTAGCCCTAACTTATAGCCTATATAAGGTATCCAAACCCTAACTTTCCATTTTCGTCCACAGCCTTCTAGGGATCCGTTTCGCTTGCTCCAAGAGTCGATCTTGGCTCCCGAAGTCTGTCTGAGCAGATCAGCTCATCAGCTTTCCTTTCCGGCTTCATCTTCAAGCAGTTCAGCAACATGGACGCGCTCAGGGCAGGAGGAGCAAGCCAGGGATCAGGTATTTTGCCAATTCAATAGTCTAATCCGCCCCCCAGGCATAGAGTAAGTAGGTTTCTAGAGCCTAGTTGCACTCAACCAACACAATGCAACAACCTGCTGATAATGAGCCATGTGGCCCTCCCCTTTATTTCCAAAATAGCAGTACAACAATATTTCACTTCTAATAAACCGTCATTTCTAATAATCCCTCATGCACACCGGCCTTTTTGGGTATACAAAAGCATCAAAGTACCACAAAGGATCCAAAACTCAAATAAGTTCATAGAGATTTATAGACCTCCGTCGCTAATGTCCAACACGACCCCAACAAGTCAAGATTCTTGCGAAACTCGCAAAGGGCATCTCGACATCCACCTTGAGCAGATCTGCAAAAGACACAAAGAAACACCTGGTACGAGGACCCCAATCTTGGCACAAAGGCTGCCACATCTAAGGCATACGAGGGCCTACCACCAAGGCGCAAGGGCCCTCGACATCGACTCCACTGACAACCCAACATTCAAGACATAAGAGTCGCCCCAACAACAATGCTTGGCATGAGAGCCTCCAACCCATTGTACAAGACAACCTCGCAAGATCGAGAAGTCGAACAAGGAGCCAATCAACATAAAAAACTAAGACATTGACTATAAGAATACTACAATCATGCAAGGTTGTAACGCATGGCTAAAACTAAAAAGGGGGGGCATGCGACTACAAAGGGGAGGCTCAAAAGACGGCTGATGAAGATGGGAGGAATGCAACAAGTCTATAAATACTCCAAGGGGGACTCTCACAACTAGCCTCAAGAAGCGGATTTATCTGCTAATCTCAAAACGCAGATAAATCGCACTTCTAGAGCCTAGTTGCACTCAACCAACACAATGCAACAACCTGCTGAAACAAGAGGCAGAAAGACAAGAAACTAAAAGTCTAAACTATCATAAGCTTAGCACTCAAAACATAGCCGAAAGGAACCAATCCTAGAGCATCTCACAAAAATGAAATAAAGTGCAAGGGAAGGAACATCAAACGAGAAAAGATCATGACGTAGGGACCTGACTCACTAAAAATAACATCAACGGATGCCGAAAAATCAAACTATAGCTCCATCAACAAGGGGTGGGGACTACACGTGTCCAAACCACCACACCACCATCGCAATTCCGAAAGGTTAAACACAACATACTCACTTACTAAAAAAATAGTACAACATATTCACTCGCTAAGAAAAAATAGTGGACCTAAAAAAAAGGCTCCATCAAACCAACCAAGCTACCAACATGAACGATCCTAAGTTTAATAACTCAACATACCACTCCTACTCAATTACAATGAATGCTAGGACTAGAAGACACAACAAAATGCTATGACGCTACAAAAATCAATGAAGGCATGTGACTACCACAAAACAAGGCTCGAAGGACAACTAGGCTGAAAGATCTTGCACTACCACCGCATACCGGCACAAGGATTAACCAAGGCGGACTGCCCTTCAAAAACCCACGCGGGCACGTGAACACCACTCAACTCTGTACATACCAATCAACTCCATAGAAAAGTAGACAATTATCAACTTCAGAAGGAGGTGAGGAGCTTCAAAAATCGAAGTACCATTGCACCACTTGGAACCCAAAATACTATGAGGATCGAAAGGCACTAGAAGTCACAGGGAGTCCCTAACTTCTACTCCCCTAAACCAAGTAGGCAATAAGGCAAGAGCCATTCACCACCTAGCACAAAGGTCATTTTCACCTCTCAACAAACAACATCGACAAAATAAAATCTCTAACCCTCATGAATCGGCAACCGCACAAAGGTAAAATATGAAGTCACTCATGTGCATACGACCTAAACCTAAGGAGAGGAATTTGACGTTGCAAAGATAGACAATATAAGTTGGAAACTACGCAAGATATAATAACAGACTGGCACTACGATTGCTAAGGGCTCTTGAAAACCACAAGAGATGAAAATACAAACAAATAAACCCATGAACTAGACGACACAAGACTTGGGAAAAGAAAAAGTGGACATTAACAGAAATGAACTCTAAAATGAAATAGACTACTAGCGGGACATCAAAAGCAAAACAGCACGCCATACTCTATTCCGCTTCCTGTTCTTAATGTCTTGCCAAGCAATTCTTTAACATCTTGCCAAGCAACACAAAAATCTCAGTCCACTTAAAAATCTATATTGCTTGCCCAACAATAAAATGGAGAAAATGACATTTCTCGGCACACTGGAGCCCCCTAGGACTTCATCTACTGTACCCTCTCTCTTCCATACATAATGGGACTAAAGAGAATCTTGTTGTGGTTGCTACCCGAAATGAAACATGCACAGAAACAAGCTTAAAGAACCTAATGAAACTCAAGCTGGAATAAAAAAGTCCAAACCATGCTAGCATATGATAAGGCGCTCTTGACGAGAAAAATGAGAACACAGACCACACTCTAAACTAATGCCTGTAAACAATCCACACCCTAAACTAATGCCTGCAGGCTGGTACATGACACCGTAAGAGACTAAAGCAGCACCACAAAGTAGGAAGGACAAACTAAGGTACAAAAAACAAAGAGCAAAAAGGACACTGTTACAAAATCCCAAGGCAGTTACCACAACTCATGCCAGCCACACCTCGAGCCAATTAGGAAGACTGTAACCCCAAATAGGGGCCCTACAAAACTAGCAACCAAGCAGTACTAGAAAGTTCTAGGAAACAATAAATAGCAGCATACTTTGGCAGTCTCTATGCTAGCATCTACTGAGAGAAATTCCAGCATCTAATGAGAGAAGTTCGTGCATCTAACAAGAGAAATTCCAAATGAAATAATAGGGACAGGCTACTAATAAACACCCACAAGTTGAACATACTCAATAGGGGCAAATAAAGATAAGGCAAGGACAAGATAGAATCAAAGAGCCCAACTACTGCTTTATTAAAATCCACAAGGGCTTAACTATCCATACGCTAAGTGAAGATTGTACCATCAGGCTGAAGGGAACCACATCCAAGTGAAAATTGTACCAACGTAGCTACCAATAAACACTCACAACATGCAGACAACATGCTCAATAACAACAACATGCTAAAAATGAATGGGTACTTGCTGCTCAAGACCGTATCTAGAAATGGACAAGAGAGGACAAAATCGCCTAAAAAAACCACTAGTACCTACTGAACACTCATGAGATGTCACACTCCAAGCAAAATTAACTAATGAACACTCGTGAGATGTAGACCACACAATCTAACATAAAACAAAGGCCTACTTACTAGCTGCTTAGAACTGTATCCAGAATGCCCATTTCCGCTACCCCACAATCTAACAGAAATCAAATGCCTACTTACTTGGCACTACAAGCTAAAACAGACTTAGACAAGGATGTCCAACAAAATCGAAGTGTTGTGGCATAAACATGTATCCATACGTTATCAAACTAGCCATCATAAACAAAGACGAGAAGGTAAGCACACCTCCTAAAATCAAAGTCGCATGCAAGAAACCATCTGTACATGCGCACAAAATGTCAGTTTATAACACATTACAAACTGCCATGGACTATTAGTTCATGCGCACGATTCTGCAGTGTACTACATCTCTTGCAGTTTACAGGGCTCAACTCACAGCTCCAACACCACGGCGAAGAATCCAGCATCATACATAACCATCTAAGGCCATGGCAGCTATGCAGGAAAACCAAGATAACAGCTCCATCTCTACTGACCAACTGCTTTGCACAATGCTATGAAGCTCAAACCAAGCTGGGATCCAAATAACACAATGGTACACGGTCAACAAAAACTAAAAGGCCTTAGCAGATTCAGACAGATGGGAAAGAGACCGACATTCAGCAGGAAACCAAACCTATCCAAGTCTCATAGCAAGTATTGTGTGTATGCAGAAGTTAAAACTGTCCAGTAACATAAACTATAAGAATTGTGACGAAGTCAAACCCTGCCAGAAAGCATTACTGCACGGTGATGTGAACAATTGTGATGAAGCCAAATCCTACCAGAAAAACATTACTGCACGGTGATGTGAACAATTGTGATGGAGGCAAATCCTGCCAGAAAAGCATTACTGCACGGTGGTGTGAAACTTGGACTATAGAAATAGAGATTACCACAAAGAGACTGGCACAAACTCAAAGGAAGAGAGACATTGGAAGTGCTGATCAAGCGAGACAAATAACACCTGCAAGAGAGACTGTAATAACGTTCGGCCATGGATATGCAAAATTCACAGGGTCTCTAAAGGAATAGATGACAAAACGCTGCTGGATATACTGACAAGCATGAGAGCAAGGGGGCACAATAGTCCAGCCAAAAAGCCGCATCAAGCTGTGTTCACCTAGCTCATCACATCTTCCCTATCTCAACATAACGGAAAGCATGCTAATAGCATAGTGGCAACCAAAACCTATGACCCAGGGCATCCAAAAATACTATCTTTGGACCAAGCGAAAAGCACCCGGGAGAAGAGTGGCTAAGGATGGGCAAGGAGAAGAGTAACCAAGGACATCCGGGGACGGCGACTTCAAAGGAGAGACAATAAAATGCCAGACTACAGAATGTGGACCACTACAAGAAACAAAGAGGGAGGAACTGGGGGCAAAAAAGGATTAAGGCAGGCAATGGCACCTGAGCAAACAGATCTAGATCGAAGTACTATACAAATCTGGTGAACCAACAAAAGAAGATTGCCAAACAATCGCCGATTATCTCAAAACTCCTGATAGGCCATCGTGACAAGTCTCCAGAGATCAACTAAACCCAAATAAAATCAATCTGAGGCAACTTATAGGCTTACCGAGATCACAGGGACGAACTTTACTGAAGGGCACAAAGCACAGAGATGGATACCTTAGGCTCAAGCAACACCAATATTAAATGAAATTAGCCATCTCCAGACACGTCCATAGCCAGTACCATCCATGAGATTGCAATCTTCTAGGTGAACGTAACTTGAGATACTGCAATAGACTTAGTCCGAGCCACCAATTGCAACACAACATCATACTCCAAGCTCTGAACAAATGCATTCATTCCAAAAAAACATAGAGAAGGGATCAAAATTTCACTCAGCTTGACACGTTCAAATCGAAAGGAGTGCATCAGAAACACGAACGTGAATCTGGAAGCTTAAAATGGCTAGAAATAGAATAGGAGATGGAGCAATCCAAGGATGCACAAAAGGCCTTTGGACGTCAACCAAGGAATGTCATAGTGCAAAGAAAACAAATAGATCGGCTAAAATACTCATCATGAACACAACCAATCAGCTCATGCATGCCAGAAATTATTGCGAAATTGACTTTACAGAGTATGTGATGCAGGGAACACTCATCCCACAACTATAATACCTCCTTGCAACTGCAATCCTTCTCCGAGCAAAGCTATGGCAACTAAGGATATGACGTAGGAATTTATAGCCACGCCCAGAGACCGACGAACCTGTTCCTGCTAAAGCAACAAATGACAGAGAAAGCATCCTTGTCCTTCAAATAAAAACATAAACAATAAACCATAAAAGAATATCTCAGATCTCTATGCCAGCCTGGTCGGCAAGTGCCTGATGCCACAAGAATTTCAAAGAGAGCTCACACAATAGAACCACCGCCTCTGCAAAAGACTTTGCCCAGAATCCAGCCCCAAACCCTAGCTTGGCAGTTTACATGCAACAACGCACTCCAAAGGCTAGCTCGAACAACTCCAACACAAGTGCTTAAGTGCCGACTCAACCTGCTAAACCGCTGGCCTAGCTGCCGACTTAAACCGGAAGAGCATCTCTGGAACCCAACGCTGCTTTTACAAGAACTAAACCAACGAAAACATGGCTCTCGTAAACTCCTCGAGATTATCTTGCACGAACACAACTGTTTGAACCAGGCACAAAATTGAACAATCAAATGGTCGCGGCCCACGTGAGAACGGGATCGCCCGCAACGAAAAGGAAATCGAGAATCCACAGTCGGCCACAAAGGGAGAGAATCGCCCAGAGAAGAAAATGGCATGCGACTACAAAGGGGGAGGCTCAAAAAGACGGCTGATGAAGATGGGAGGAATGCAACAAGTCTATAAATACTCCAAGGGGGACTCTCACAACTAGCCTCAAGAAGCGGATTTATCTGCTAATCTCAAAACGCAGATAAATCGCACTTAGCCTATTGAATTGCCCATAGCAGCCACCTAGACCTCTAGATATCAAGCCATAACTAAAGAACCTAACTTCTGTGATTTAGATTAAATCTTGTTATTTAGTTCTTCTATGATATGAATGTGATGATGATGATCTCTGTGGAGATCATTGTATTGGGAGGGGGGGGTAGAGACCCTAAAAGCCTAGTAGTTTGATGCTCCTAGCTAGTCCTCTTTAATGCACTATTAAATTCGGCCTGCGTACAAGAGCCACACATGGTTGTGGGTGGAGGGGCCAGACTGGCTTACAAGGAGGTTCATGTCCTGGCTCATGATCCGCCCCCTTGGGTAGTAAAGCCTATGGGGACTACTGATTGCACTAGACCTAATGCTGCCGCCCAGCGTCGCGGGCTTTGCATGGGTTCGACACTCTTGGAGTGGTGTACACCTTCCATGGAGTTCAGTCGAGTACAGGCAGTGGCCCTCTAGTCACCTTGAGTCAGCATGCCAGCCTCTTGTGGGAGCAATCCCTACCTGCCCCATCGGAACTGGGGAGATGCAACCCAGGAGTAGCCCCTTTGGCTATGCATCCCGCGGGCTACAGTCAGGTCCCAAGACTTTTCAACCTACTCTGCAAAGTGTGCACAGGAGGGGCGGATGGAGTGGACAACCCTAAGCCATGTTCTTATGCCAGCCAAATCCAATTGCCGTGAATTCTGTCTGCAATGACTTCTGGGGGCCCAAGCCGTCAGTCATCCCCCTCGAGTCTGAGCCTTGGGTAGGATCTCCATAGTCCCAGTAGTACTAACTTAGTAGGATTCTCAAACCTCGAAAAAGTGGAAAAAAAAAATTTCTCATTTTTTTTGTAGTATATGCTAAGCTAGTAACAGTTAGAAATTGAACTAAAATTTGACTAAGTGTGGAAATTGCTCATGGTATGCGCCAGAGCATCGACCTAAATTTTAGGTCAAACCCCAGGTGCACACCATGAGTAACTCACCCTATTCACCTTCAAACTTGATGAATTTGAACAAGATAATATGCTAGATCGAATTTTAAGGTAAGGTTTAGCTGGAGTTATATATAACACCCCAGTAGGAGTACCGACTTGAAGTAAAACATGGTGCACACCAAACAGACTGCACGCAAATATCGACCAAGAGGAGTCGAGGCAAGAATCACTAGACGACCTGGCCGACATCATCAACCAGCGCTTAGACGAAGAAGCAGACATTGACTCTGAGGGTTCAATGGACGAAGAAACCCGCAGAGTATACGAGCAACTTGAAGAGGAGATACTACAGGAGGAGAGGGCAGAACGAGAACAGGCTGCCGACGAGCAAGACGAACTGAAGGAGCCCTCTCCCGAACCCACCTTAGAAGAAGAAATCGAGGTGTGGATTCAAATACAAAAGGCGAAGTCACAATGCCACAAGAGGAAAAAGGCCGAGAAGAAAAGGAAGCTAGAAGAACAGGAGGCAGAGGCAAAGAAGAAACTCAAGGGAAAGGGCAAGGAGGAGCCCAAGAGGAAACTGAAGACGACACCCAAGGTAAAAATTGTCATCAAGAAACGACAGCCTGACCAGCCACCATCTACTGACGACTCTGATGACGAGGATTACCAGCCCTTCCCCAGCGGAGACCAAGAAGTAGGGAGCTCCTCAAAACAGCCGAGGATCAGCAGGTACAGGCACCCCCACCCTACCCCACGTGGGAGAAGGAGAAAGATCCAAAGAAGCTGACCCGACCTGCCCGGGAGTCGTACGTGGTAGACCATCTCAGGGTCTAGAGATGGTCTACCAGAAGAAATTAAAGGCCTACAAGGAATACATGAAGAAATGGGAGGCCTACAACTCCTACTATCAGGCAAACAAGGTCACTTACATCGAGGGAGGATGGCCATCGAAGAAGAAGACTCTCAAGCCGCCTCCAGAGAAGCCAGTACCCCCCAAGAAGCCAGTAGCAAGGAAGCCGAGAGATCCGGCATTTTCAGAGAAGTTACGGCCTTCTCATCCCCCGAGCACCATTCGCCAGACTCGTCAAGGAGGTCGTACAAGAGTTCGACACGAGCATGAGAGTCACAGGCGAAATGCTGCTAGCCTTACAGGAAGTAGCAGAGCAGAAGTTGGTGCAGCATTTTGAGGATTCGAGGGCGTGCATTTGCACACCAAGAGAGTAACATTGATGACCAAGGACATGCTTGGCAAGTTCTATTAAAGGAGAACGTTAAATCTTGTAAATAATAAATTTTGTAAATAAAAAGTTTTGTAGAACAAGTTTTAAGTTTATAAATGTTGTTAATGAGGTTGAATTAGCAGTAATTGCTTTTTGTTTTAGTTAAAATGGACTTCATATGGTCAAGGAGTGAGAATTTATTCACGGTATGCGCCAGAGCATCGACCTAAATTTTAGGTCAGGCCCCAGGCGCACACCGTGAGTATTTTGCATCAAAAAAGGGTCCTAACCATCTCCAAACTGGGTAAGTAAGGGGTCAATCTTGCATATCTCGGTGAGACCATCATGTTTTGACCGTTAGTTCATCCTGTTTAGATAAGTTTTGACCAAGTAGGGCCGAATTACTCACGGTATGCGCCAGGACCTCGACCTAAAATTTAGGTCAGCCTTCTAGCGCACACCGTGAGTATTTTCAGCATTATCTCTTTCATGCTACCTCCAATTGACCTCAAATTTGTTGCAGTAGGTTCATTAGGTAGTCTTATTCATGTTCAGACCCTCAAAATAGCCTTCAAATCCTCATTTTGACCTCAAAATAGGTGAGACATGCCAAACCCAAAAATTTACCAAGTTTTCCAAAAAATTAGGGTTTTTCCCTTTTTCCTATAAATAGGCCCCCCATATCTCGTTAGCACCTTACGGGTTTGCTCCCAGCTTTTAGGGCGATCTTCCAAACCCCTTTAGGCTTCAAGAGTCGTTTGCTAGTCTCACTCGGTCGAGATCAATGGCAACTTCTGATTTCGTGCTGATGCGGTGCCGGTGCTCATGTGGGCGAGGCTGATATCAATGCCATTTTGCAGTTTTCCGGAAGGAGATAGACATCCAAGCCACCTTGCTGTGCAAGCCCATCCTATATGGAAGTCATGATCGAAGTTCCAAACTAGGGTAGGACCCTTCTTAGTATGACTTCCCCTTGCCGCGAGGGGATATTTTGTTCCTAAGCAATCCCTCCAAGCGACCTTGGGTGATGTCCCGAACATTGCCAAGTACACGAACAACAAGGTTGCTAGATTGCCGATTACATGGTCATGACAGTTAATAGGGCGAAATATTTCTCCTATACCGCTGCCATAGCCATCTTTCTCTCTCACCGTGCCCAAAACCCAATCGGGGAACCATCTATCCCGGCCATGGATGTAGACTCCTTAGCCTCTTCAGCAGAAGGTCAGCTCCTCTTGCAATATCAAACGGAGCAAGGAGGAAGAGCCGAAGACGAAGAGTTCAACTCAGACGACGAAGACTACGTCGAGCTCAACCCCAACCAAGGCGGCAACAAGCGGAAGCGAAGATCTGATCTTTTCGACCCGAGGACGTAGACCCACAGGATCGCTCCCCCCGCTCGGGCTAGGTATCACAAGCCTAGCCCCCATCATCATCAACGGCCAGGAGTACCTACTCCTGAGTGACATCCAGAACCTCCCCGAATGCAGGGCCAGGGAGTACAGGCGCGATGAGTTGCTGCACCTTCTGCGGCAACAACCAGATCTGGATGAGTTTATCGATCGGGAGGCTTTCGACTTCCCAATCAACGTAAGAGAAGCCGACGCCTACACCGGGAAGTCGACTTCAGATATTCAGGCATATAGCAGCATCCGCCAATTGATGACTATTTCGGGATCCGCCGAAGAAGAAAGAATCGCCATCCAAGAATGGATGGGGATCTGCAGCAAGACCACAAGTATTTTGATGCCGAGTTCTTCGACACCAGCTTCCCCGATGTCCGAAGAAGGCGAGATCAACCCGGCGAGCCTCGCATCAACAATAAGGGACGGCGAGACCGATGGAGGTGCGATGGATGAATATGCGGGGAAGACATAGAGCTAGTGCCGAACCCGACGAAGAATCAACAAGAAGGCGAGGGGACAAGTCCCTAAGGTATTACCTTCCTCTGCTGTTGGACGGGAGAATAGCGATCATCCACCGCAAATTCAGCCCAAGGGGCGAAGAAGAAGTATTCATGCTCATCGCACTCTCAGGCTTTGGTAGGCATGCTCGGCTAATTCCAACAGTTGACCATGTCATCCTAGTCAAGAGAATGGTGGCACTGGATATCTTTGACTTCGCGGTACCCTACCAACGGCAGGGAAGATTAGCAGTGACCGCGGCCTACACTTCCGACCGCAGGGTAGAAGACTTGATGGCAGCCTTGCAGGGCGGAACACTAACGAACATCCTCAGGAACTTGGGAAGCTCGGTATGAACGGCCCAGGTTATGAAGTTCCTTGAGGATAACCCATCTCGCCGGCGATTCCAAGAATAGTTAGACTCTTGATCCCGGAAGCATTGTAACTAAGTTTTCTATATATATATAAATACATTTTGTTTGGCATTCTAAATGTTTTGTTGATGTATTTTGCTTCCACAACTATATCAGCAAACACATATAATGCAATAAAACAAACAAAGCTAATCGTAAGGCTATGACCTACTTGTGTATGCAGCTAGAGGTCCAAGAGCAGCTGAGCAAGACCGGCGAGTCCATAGAGATGAAGAGACCCCGGCCAAACAACACATAGCAAGGAACCTGTACGAAGAATTCGGTCCCATGACTCCCGAAGAGGAGATGTCGCAGATGAGATCGGACCTTCAAGAAATAAAGGCCTTATTGGCAAATAAGCAAAGCGTGGTGGCCTGCACCACAACGCCGGGGCTGTCGTAAGCACCACCTCGAAAGACGGGAAAGGATAAGAAGAAGAGTAAGAGAAGGAGGTCCCCTAGCATGGACTCCTCCGACACAAGCTCACAATCAGACTCCGACTCCGAGGAAGAGGTGGAAGAGGTGCAGGACCGTAGGGATGGCAGACTCAGGGACACAAGGACCTCAGACTACCAGAAGAAAGTAGACTCCGCACCGAGCAATGTGTGGAAGGCAAGAAAGCTCGAACAGTTCTCAGGTGACAGTCGGTCAGGCATGGAGGCAGAGGCCTGGCTGGACGAGATGAGGGAATATGGGAATGCATACGGAATGAAGGACAAAGACAAAGGCATGGTGGCTATACAGCAAACTTGAAGGGAGCAGCCAGAATATGGTGGACGGGATATGCTAAGGCACATGGATTGAGCAGGGACAGCTGCAGATTCAAGAAGTTCGCTAAAGCATTCAAGCGCCACTATGTGCCAAGGGAGCACAAATGCCACATGATGCAGCAATTCTATCGGCTAGAGCAGAGCAACAAATCCGTGCAGAAATACACGGAAGAGTTCATGAAACTGAGGCTTTATGTGCGAAGCCGAAAGTGAACGCCTTATGCAATCTGGAAGGGTACATCGAGGGATTAAACGATGAGATAAGGAAGATGGTAAGAGCAATTAATCCTCGAACAAGATCGTGGCCAAATCGAAGTAGTCACCAAGAAGGATCCGCCCTTAGAACAAGGCGTAAAACAAAGAAGCATTACCGTGATAAGGGCAAAGCACGGGGAGTTATAGCCCTAGGGCAGCTAGGAAGAGGGACCAAAGAAAGGCCCCATACGCTGGGGATTATGGGAGGCAAAGAGAAAAGAAACGTGTATCCTTCAAGGATAAGCCGCAGCAAGAAGGGTCAAACTACTTGAAGACGGTGCGATCCTTTTTACACGCAATGCCTAAGGAGAAGAGGCAGGAGTGCATTGAGAAACAGCTCTACTTCAGGTACTTCCAGCCAGGCCACAGAACAACAAACTGCCCTTTTGTCATGAGTGCAGCATTAGCAGAGTTGGGTGGAAGCGCGCGACTTCATTCAGGGTGAGTGTCACATCTTTTGAGCCATAGATTCAGACCAAGCAGAAAATTAGTATCAGGTAATCTCCACAGTAGGGAAGGACAAGGCCAAGTCTTTTATAGTCCTGATAGATACGGGAGCACCCACAATTTTGCGTCTCCAAGAATGGTCGAGATGTTGAAGCTCAAGCCGTTGAAGTCGAAACCGAGATCCGTGGTGCTAGCAAGCGGGGCAGTGAGACACACGGCAGGCAAGAGGATAAATTTTGACATCGATTTGCCAGGGATCAACATCCAAATGGGGAGCGTAGTGATGAACATCGGAAGTATGATTTAATCATCGCGATGGAGTACCGCCCAAAGAAAGGCCATCATCGACCGTGGAAATCGTAAAGTGACCTTGACGGCGCCCAACGGCAAGATCATAGAAATTGCAGGTAAGGGAGTTGTTCCTATCATGCAATGTATGTCTAGTAAGCGGCTGCTTAAGTGCATAAAGAGCGAGCAGGTAGCCTATGTCTTCAAGCTTCAGATCGAAGAGCCCGAGTCAGAAGAAAGCAAGGAAGATAAGATGCTCAGCAAATTACCAAAGCAGATAGCTAAGTTGGTAAAGGAGTTCCATGATCTCTTCCCAGACGAGATCAAGCAGCTTCCTCCTTACAAGGGAGTCGAGTGCGAGATAGCACTCGAATCAGGTACGAAGCCAACGAGCAAAGCGCCGTACCAGATGAGGACGCAAGAGCTAGCCGAGTTGAAGAAGCAATTGCAGGAGTTGCTTGACCTAGGGTTCATTAGACCTAGCGTCTCACCATTTGGGACACCTATCCTTTTTGTGAAGAAGAAGGATGACAGCTTGAGGATGTGCATAGATTATAGGCAGCTAAACAAGCACACCATCAAGAATAAGTATGCACTCCCGAGATCAGACGATCTGATGGATCAGCTCCAAGGCGCGAAGGTTTTCGCCAAGATAGACCTGAGGTCAGGGTACCATCAGATCAGGATTAAGGAAGAAGAAGTCCACAAAACAGCATTCAGGACCAGGTATGGGCATTACGAGTTCATCATAATGCCATTGGTTTGTCAAACGCCCCAGCAACGTTCATGAGGCTTATGAACGACGTCTTCAGGGAGTTTTTGGATACTTTTGTTATAGTATTCTTTGATGATATTCTAGTGTACAGCAAATCCCTGGAAGAACACGTACAACACCTCAGGAAAGTGCTCGAGAAGCTAAGAAGGCACCAGTTGTACGCTAAGTTGTCGAAGTGCCACTTCGCAACGGAGAGGGTAGAATATCTGGGGTACGTGATCTCAGCGGAAGGAATTCAAATCCTGCCAAGATCGAAGCAGTCATACATTGGCCAGCGCCGAAGAACATCCATGAGGTCAGAAGTTTTCTCGGCCTAGCAGGGTATTATAGAAAGTTCGTGAAGAACTTTGCAAAAATAGCGGCCCCGCTAAAGGATTTGACGAGGGCGGATTTCATGAGTGCCTTTTGGCAGGACCTTTTTGCGATGATCCAGACGAAACTGTCCATGAGCACGGCCTATCATCCTCAAACGGATGGGCAAACAGAACGGACCAACAGAATCTTGAAAGATATGCTAAGAAACTATGTCTGGAACAAGCAAACTAAGTGGGAAGATTACATTCACTTGGTTGAGTTCGCTTATAATAGCACCAAGCAGGAATCATCCCAGATGTCGCCGTTCATGATCAACTACAGCTACCAATGTCTGACTCCAGACACTTGGCACAATCCTGTGTTAAAGGTAGAGGTTTCGCAGCAAATGTTGGCCGACATGCAGCAGCTGGTAGAAGAGGTTCTAGGATATCTTCATCTTCTTGCAGCAAGGAGCCGATAAAAGAGCGTCGCCGACAAGCACCGAACGGTCAGAGAGTTCCAGGTTGGCGACAACGCCTGGCTCAAGATCAAAGTGAAGCAGGCAAAGCTCCGCATCGGAAATTGTAAGAAGCTTGCTCCAAGGTGGGCTGACCCCTTCATAATAGCCAAGAGAGTAGGTAACCAATCCTACAAGTTAGAGCTGCCAGCACACCTGAAAATTCATAAAGTCTTCCACGTGAGTTTGCTGAAGAAGCATACTCCAAACCAGAAGAAGTCTTGGACACGCCAACGTTGTTGTAAATGACAGAAGAGCAGCTAGAGATAGTCCCAAACTTAATCCTTGATAAGGCGATCAAGAAGACAAGGAGATCAGAGTTTCTCCAATATTTGGTCAAGTGGAAACACTTGCCAGTGGAAGACGCGACGTGGGTACTTAAGCAGGACCTCATAAGGCAGTACCCGCAGTTCATGGAGCAATGGGATGGCAAGGTAATCTCCGAAGTAATCGGCTCAGGCATGTCGATTACGTTTAGAGTAGTTTCATGTGTAGTTAAGATTAATCTACGCGTGCAGCCTATGCTAAGTATGGGTTGCATGTGTAATTACCGATGATGGGACCACTACGATGATCTCTAGGACATGGTGTAATGTCATCGTAGGCATGACCGCGGTTTTGCTTGAATTAGTTAAGCAAATGGTGAACATGAGCAATGTTGCACCGTAATGTAAGCATGTCCATAGGGGAAGGACATGCGATTAAAGGTAGAAGTGAACATGGGCGAGGATGAGATCATCAGAGATGTTGTCTAGCTTAAACCCTTTGGGCCATGCTGCACTGGGGTATGCA
Source organism: Isoetes taiwanensis (assembly GCA_021234155.1). NCBI lineage: Eukaryota > Viridiplantae > Streptophyta > Lycopodiopsida > Isoetales > Isoetaceae > Isoetes > Isoetes taiwanensis. Next base: position 110,210 of record JAJEKV010000409.1, read on the forward strand.
TGATCAGGGAGGTCATGCATAAGGTAGCACCCAATCATGGGCTATGATAGGATCGTCTTAAACGACCCTTACGCTTAAACCCTCACGGGCCATGATCGAGTGCGGGGTATAGGCATTATAGGGCGCTGTCTCCACGGCCACGATGGAAGAAGCATCCTCTTCCTACGCCGGGAGATTAGTCATGCATTCATTTAGTTAATTAGATGGGTGGTCCCCTTATAACCATAATTTTATTAATAATTAAAATGGTACTAACGTAGTATCGACCTGCAGGCCAATAGAGCGCTTCGGAGGGCAAGGAGGTCGAGCTACGAGGACTTGCAACACAAGTTGTTGGAATGTGTTGCAAGGAATGAAGGGTACCTAGAAGGATAATTTTATATGCAATTGCTAAATTTTGATAAACTTAAATGTTGTATTAAGTGGGGCTAGTAAGCACCTTGCTTTAATGAAGTTATAAATTGATGTTATTGGGATAATGTAATGTCGTAGTAATGTTTTGAAAATATTACCTTAGGGTAATTCTAATAATTGTTTAAGTATAATAATAATAAATTGTATGCATCAAGTTGGTTGCAGAACAAGAAGATCCCAAGGTGGGGAGACCCACAATGCTGCGGACAACATCATTTTTAAGGTGGGGAGAATGTGACGTTCCAGCACAGTATACAGTCCCAGGACGTATACTGTATTGCATCGTCACGCGTACACGCCATCCCAATTGACGTATACGCCGACGTGTAGCTAAGCAAGTAGCGCCCTAGGAGGCAACTTGCAAGTGTGTGTACATTTATTCATGTGTGCACTTTAGCCCACTTAAATAATAAGTGGGCATCTCAAGGGTCGATGGAAACCCTAGCCCTAACTTATAGCCTATATAAGGTATCCAAACCCTAACTTTCCATTTTCGTCCACAATCTTCTAGGGATCCGTTTCGCTTGCTCCAAGAGTCGCTCTTAGCTCCCAAAGTCCGTTCGAAAGGCATCAGCCATCGCCTTTCCTTTTCGGCTTCATCTTCGGCGGTTTAGCAACATGAACGACTTTCGAAAGGGGGAGGAGCAAGCCGGGGATGGGTATTTTGCCAATTCAATAGTCTAATCCGCCTTCCAGGCATAGATTAAGTAGGTTTAGCCTATTGAATTGCCCATAGCAGCCATCTAGACCTCTAGATATCAAGCCATAACTAAAGAACCTAACTTCTGTGATTTAGATTAAATCTTGTTCTTTAGTTCTTCTATGATATGAATGTGATGATGATCTCTGTGGAATCATTGTATTGGGAAGGGGGGTAGAGACCCTAAAAGCCTAGTAGTTTGATGCTCCTATCTAGTCCTCTTTAATGCATTATTAAATTCGCCTCAGGTACAAGAGCCACACCGATTGTGGGTGGAGGGGCCGCATCGGGCTTACAAGGAGGTTCATGTCCCTCGCTCATGATCACGCCCCTCGGGTAGTAAAGCCTATCGGGGACTACGGTGCACTAGACCTAATGCTCTCACCTGCAGCGGCTTTGCATGGGTTCGACACTCTTGGAGTGGTGTACACCTTCCATGGAGTTGACCGAGTACGGCAGTGGCCCTCTAGTCACCTTGAGTCAAAGATGCGGCCTCTTGTGGGAGCAATCCCACCGCCCCATCTAACCGGGAGATGCAACCCGTGAGTAGCCCCTTTGGCTATGCATCCCATGGGCTCTGATCAGGTCCCAAGACTTTTCAACCTACTGCAAAGTGTGCACTGGGAGGGGGATGGAGTGGACTACCCTAAGCCATGTTCTTATGCCAGCCAAATCCAATTGCCGTGAATTATGTTTGCAATGACTTCTGGAGGCCCAAGCCGTCAGTCATCCCCCTCGAGTCTGAGCCTTGGGTAGGATCTCCATATGTGATGTGCTGATCTCTGTCTATGCAGATATGCGGTGAACCATCCTTCGTGATGGTCAGGTGATGTTGATGTATGTATACTTACATGTATGTTACGCTTCCGCAGCTAGGTAGGCCCTGAGGGAGACAGGGTAAAATGACCCCTTCATTCTTCCCACTGGAACTCGTCAAGGTTGTAGTGATACGTGGAGGGCCTTGTATCAGCATGGAGCTGGTATGGGGGATGAACTCCTGTTTGTATACGGTGAGTGCACCGTATATGAGTAGGGTACGTCACACTAGCCATTGTTGGTCTACTTCAGAACAAATTCTGGCATTGAAGACAAGTAGATCAAGTCCAGTTTTATGGTCAGAGCTCAGAAAAATCTCGTATTTCTTCCATTAACCTTAATGGCAGACAACCCTATGAATAGGAAGGAGTCAAATCGGCTAGGAAGTACAAAAGAATCATAGATCAGACAGATGTTCTTCAGTCTGCAAAGGCCACCTTGGGTGAGCAAAAGTTTCTCCCTTTTCTCGTAGTTTTTCTGGTGATATATCAGGACCTTTGAGGCAATGCTACGTATTTTGTATCCAGACCCTTTGAGGCTGCTTGTAATGAAACCTCATTCAAATGTTTTTAGAATCTATTAATAAAGTAATGGTTGTTTGGTAGCACTAATATGGCCATGTGTTTTTAACAAACAAAAAATAGTGACCTTGGATGTGAAAGATTATAAGGAATTTTTCATGATCCAAAGGCCAAGAATTAAAGATAGAAAAGAACACAATAATAAACTCTTAGCCAATCGTATCTTATGCCATTTAACAACATTTGCATTTAAAGACATTGGTAATAATATAAAAATAAAATCATGTTAATCCTAGCAACATTGTTCTTAGTCGAATTGAAGGTTTGGCCTTCAACATGGGACAGACCTATATAGCAAAAGATTGCTAGTACTCTGCCATTGGTTGCTCCAGAGGCTATTGAAGGGTGCATGTGGGTTTCAGTGTTTACGAGCATAGGCTTGTGAACTCTATGTATAAGCTGCTTGTAAATAGTGATATCCTTCCACCATCCACTAGGTGGTCCCTTCAGCTTTCACCTCCTAATTGGTTGGAGACGTATGTGGACTTGGGCTTGGAATAAACTACTCCATCCTAAGGTGGCGGTGCTTTGGTGGCAGATTCTTCACAGATGCCCTCGTGTGAATGTGCTTGTCCACAGATTTGATCCTCGAAAAGGTGTCGGCCTAATCGCAATGCAAGCAAAGGGACGGAGACTATTAAGCATTGTTTCTTTTTATGTGTCCATCTCCAGCCTGTTTGGTCTTGGCTGCTTTCTCTTTTTCATGTGACATTGACAAGTCAGCAAGTGCTTTTGGCTATTTATCCGGATGCTTGGAGTAAGTTGCAGAGCCAAGCATTTCATTTAGCATCAGGATGGTTGTTGTGGTCCATCCGAGGCCGCGAAGACCGTGTATATCTTTCAGGGTTTGGATATTCCTCCTGCAATTGTCCTCCAGAACGCACAAGCTAGAATCGCTAAGGCATACCATTGTTCTTCGCTTGCTCCTGCCAAGCGACAGTTGATATTTGAGTCCTACTTGAGTGTGCTGTCTTATGCATAGGCTGGTGGTTCTACTCAGTGGATCATGATTGTCCTCTGAGACTTTATTCCCGCCTCTGCATTTGTATTTTGCTTTTGGCTTGGAGTTTCAATAAAGTTTGTCGTTCTTCAAAAAAAAAAAATTGTTTTTGAGGAGGAGAGGCCTTTTAATGCATTGATTCCACAGGGATTCGACAAAATGGAAAACTTAACGTCCCTAAAATCTGGTGAAATGCGTCCTCCTATGCCGGATCCATCAGAAGAAGATCCCCGTCCTATTATAAAAATATTCATACTAGATTAGCCAGAAACAATGGTATCTAACCCGTAAGAATATTCCCAGTAGATTAGTCAGAAACAATGATATGTAATCCAATTTTGACGAATTGGAAGTACTAAAAAACAAAGGTTAAATAAGATTTTACCTCACTGCTCTATTTCTAAACACAAATTAAGCTTGATACAGGGATTGTTGTGCAACCTGAGCTTCAAAATTAAATATTCAATTCAAGCTATTAAATGTCATATCCAATTTTTCAAAGCACGAGATAACCACTATGTTTTGATATGTACTTATACCTCATTCACGTGTTCTTGTTTTTTCTGTATTCCTTGGTGGTCTGTAAAAAGTTCCTTTCATGATGTCCAGCCTCTAGTGCAGAGTGACAAAACATTCATCATACAAAATTGTAGCTATTCACATGTATTATATTGTACAAAGGATTGTATAAGTGAATTTCATCACATCTCAAATCTCGTTTATCCTGGATCTATTAGCCTTTTGATATCGAAACATCCATTTGAATGTCAATGATGGAGAAATTTTATACTTCACCCTGATAACATTGACCATACATTCTCGAATAAGGGCTCGCATGAAGCTAGCTAGGCTTTTCATTCATCTCAACAGAATTCTACAATGATTGAGAGTGATTAGCTGCACATTTGGAAACTACCCACAATGAAAAAATACAGGGAATATCCAGTTATAACATCTAGACCTCAAAAAAATTCTACAGATGTCGGTTAAGTGTACCTGCCGAGAGCTTATCGCCGGGATTAAAAAACCCCGCCCTTTCGGGTTTTCGAGGAAAAACCCTCATGATAAGCCCTCTGCAAGGGGCTTGGACACAACGTAAAGCTGTAGAAAAACGATCCCACAAAGAAACCCACAAAGCCTGAAGAAGACGGAGTTGCACATCCCACTTTACCTGCACATCAACAAACTAGAACACAAAGATAAGAAAACAATAACCTCAAAAAGCGAGGGGCTGATCACGCGTGCCACGCGACAAAAAACAACCTTAAAAAAGCAAGGGGCTGGACAAAAAACAACATTTACAATAATATGTACATTAAGGAAGGGTGGGTGGGAGTCAAGGGAATTGCTGAGAGAGGAGAAAATGCCGATGAGAAGTCGATGAAGAACCTGCAAGAAATAGCGATCTCCAAATGAACCAGAGCCCCAGAAAATGCATGCAATGCATGCATGCATACAAGAGATGCATGCTCACCCATTCAAGAATACCGATCCGATGGCTCAGATCGATGGCATTCTCGAATAAGGGCTTGCATGAAAAACAGACGGAAGCTCCCGACAAAAAGAGAACTTCCTTATCAAAATGGGATCGAGGTTGACGGTTGAAGGATGGCCAAAAAAAGGACAAGGTCAGGGAAGAACATGTCCCAACATGGAAAATGATGCCAAACTGTCAAACCAAGCAAGGAGAAACCCCTCCCCTGCCCGGTATAAAAAAAAAGAGAGTCAAGGGAACTACTGAGAGAGGAGAAAACGCCAATGAGAAGTCGATGAAGAACCTGCAAGAAATAGCGATCTCCAAATGAACCAGAGCTCCAGAAAATGCATGCAAGAGGTGCATGCTCGCCCATTCAAGAATACCGATCCGATGGCGCGAATCGATGGCATTCCTTTTTTTCAATCAAATAGCATTGTAAAGCCCTCCATTAGTGTGAGTTCTTCCTCGTCATTCCATGGATATTGCTATAATTTCGAAAGATTATTGTTATTTCTTGCTCCTCGGTTTTTATTTATCCATTTTTTGTGTATTCAATCTGTCTTGCCAATTACTTGAAAATTTTTAGAATGTTATGTTTCGACTTATCAAATACTTCAAAACAAGGTATTTGACTTGCCAAATACATTATTGTTACATTCATCTGGTAACAATAAAATTACAAGCCATTCCTAACCTCGAGATGAATAGCTAGCCCTAGGCATGATAGGAATCCGTTTCCATTTTTACCTTAATGAGGGGTGATCCTCATCCATAATGTATTACATAGTATTTTGAATGCTAATGTCACCATGATACTACAGATCAGTAGCAAATGGCTGCTTCTTGCAGAATCCTGTGTGGTCCCCTGAGGACAATAATGATTGTGTTTTATTTGAACTTGTTATAACATAGATATTCCATGTCTTTTGTGTAAATGACTCCAGTAAAAAACAATAATCATGTTTGATCAATGTACCATCTCTTTCTTATACTAAATTGTCACTTATTTCATAAATTTTTAGTTTAATTAAGTTCCTCTCTATAACAAGGTTCAATATCCCGTACCTTAATGCCGAGGACAAGGGGAGTATATGACGTTCCAGTACTTTGTACGTAATTTGTACAAATATGTGATATATTACCATGAATTATTAACAGCTCTACTAATTATTCATAATATTATTAAGAAAGTGAAGTTAGTTATGTTAGTTAAATTACTAATTTTACCTCTAGGATCATGCCATTTGAATAAACTTGATTGACTAAAGCCGAGATTGCTATCTGGGGAATTACCCCTTAGGGCAAGCTTTTCAAATCCTTCCCAAGTCGATTTTGAAAGCTTGAGGAGGGAGGAACACTCTCATATGCTAAGAAGGTGGACACACCTCGCAACAACGGCTCCAGCCAAGAAATCAATAAGTGAGCTAGATAGATTGAGTTCTTAGATAGAAAGTGACCCTTGTTTAGTAGATGGATGTTAGATCTCATGCTGATTCTTAGTTATGAAGTTATGGATGGGCGTATGGTATTCTTGTTCTGCGCTACTTGTGCTTGTGGGAAAATGGTGTAGAGACATAAAGGCTAGTAGGATATACTGGTGTTTTTAGCTAGACTCCACATAAATCCCGATATGGAGCCCACCTGGTTATAGATGTTATGCTGTGATTGAGCACTAGAAAATAGACGCAATGGAGATGTGGTGATAGGGCCTTACTGAGCATGGCTATTGGGGCCCTTATAGTGTGCTAGTCTTATAGTCAGTCTTCGTGTGTGGGCCGAGTATCCTGGCTCGATAGGTTGCAGGTGTTGTCCTGGCCTTTGGTTTGGGGAGGTTAAAGTCAGGTATGGATATGTGTCCCCACAATTCTCTAGCCATCCACAGATCCATTGTGCATTGGGAAGGGACTTGTCCCATTTCCGCATCATCGAACCGTGGAGATGCAATCTGGAGTAGTTCCATAGGGCGACTCCATGCAATTATGTCCCTCTGTAAGGTTACAATCATGCCATAACATGTTTCAGCTATTTGCAAAGTGTGCACAGGAGGGGCGGATGGAGTACCCTAGTCAATGTTCTATACTAGCCAAAGCCATTGTCATGACTATATTTGTTGTTATCCGAAGTTCTTGACCGTCAAGTGAGCCATTATGTATGTCTATGATAATATGCAGTATGTTAATAGATGGGCCACCCTTTGTGGTGGCATATATTATATACATATTCTTGTTGTGTGTTAACATGTAGATATGAAGCGATCTTCGGCAGCCACGTGTGACTTAGAACAGAGTCACACTAAATGAAATTCTGAGATGTATAAGTAGCCTTGCATAAAGGAAAATTTCTTCCTTTGAGTTTTAAATATGTCTCTGAGCTTATTGTGCTTTTTTCCCTGATTGGTGATGAAATTTACCTCTTGTCGTTCCAAAGGAAAAAAAAAATCACTAAAAAATATATACACGCCCTTCAAAAAGAAAAGTTTCTTGTTTCTTTATTATTCCATTGCAGAGGATGCTAATGTAGAAGTGATGCCCTTTGTCCCAGATGCTTCTTTGTTTCAGCATAAAAGCAGTTGTTTTGTTGCTGGGACCTAGTTCTGGAGAAGCCAACCAGTAGCCATGTTACTTTCATGCTCGTGTAGTCATTTGTTATGAACATCTGCTTGCCAGCCATGAAGTCACAAGCTATAGAGTATAGTAAGTTTTATCTCTATGAATCGACTTTTGCTTATTCTCTATATCTTTATTTTATTTGTATTTATCAATTTATCTATTTTTGAAGTGGGAAGGACAAGAACTTTGGTAATCGCCCAGAGCTCCAACATTTCAGGAATCCCTCTCAATGATTTGAGTATCAAATCTTGTTCTTTTCCTATGCATATATTTTGCCAAGACAAATACAACGCAATACATCATAAATAAGTATTTTATCATCATATCATCACATGTTGATTGTTGACTTCATAGCCCTCTAAAGATGCTTTTATCCCTCTTCTGCTCTTTTTAAATAAATTCAAGTGCACGTGTAAAACTTTAAAGAAAGCAAGAAAGGAAAAAAGAAAGAAAGGAAGAAGCATGCCATGTTAGTTGATATGAGCGCAAAAGTAAAGACATCATTAGTCTAGTTGGACCCGAATGAAAGTTTATTTCCAGAATTTCTTACATACAAGTTATTGCTCAACTTCTTTCAACATTGTAAGTTGCAAAAAACAACATCAGAGCTTTTAGAGATATTTAAACCATCAAGTGACATACATTCAAATTTATTAATAATTTTATTCAATGCATCACATGCAAGTAAGAGAAAGAATAGGAAGGAAAAGTGGTCAATGTAAAAGTTTAAAATTTGTGTGAACGTATTACATGGATTGAAAAGCAATAACATTTCTGGTTAGATTAGGCAATGAGAACTTAAGGTTGTGTATAATACACAGCAATAAATCTGCGTTATCTAAAGTGATGAAGGATTGTACTTGTACTTTTTATTTCCTATATAATATAAAAACTCTAGATACCTTTAACAATAGATGTAGATTTTGCATTTTAAATATGTTTTTAATGAACAAAATATAAATAAGAATGCACATCCGGTATCATCCATTGGTGGTCAATAAAGGAGTTACTCCATCCATCCAAACATTGTCTGCTCCAAGAATTTTTGGGGTAAGGTGGATTTGAAATCACACCGCACCATTATATAGCCGAGGAAGATGCGTTAAGGGCTAAAAAAATGATTTGAGGTGGCATTGTCTACAAAGAAGACACCCAAAAGCCGACTTATTTTAGTAGGCACGGCCACATGAACTTTTTTTTGGGTACCCCCTTCCCCATTTTTCAAATTTAGGGGTGGAGGCCCCCCACTTAAATGCGGAGGTCACATTTGTGTACCCCTCCTTTTAGCGCCCCTCCTTTGAAGTTAAAATACTATCTATCTATCTATCTATCTATCTATCTATCTATCTATCTATCTATCTTATAATTTCCTTAAGATTTTTGGAGGCCCTTTCCTTTTTGTTGAAGGCCCCCTCCTCTCCCGTATGGGGAAACGTACATGGAGGGGGTAAGGAAAACCATCATGTGGTCGTGCCTAGTGTCTCCTATGACAATGCCCAGTCCTTCCATCCTCTGGGGGGGCCGAGGAACATGGCGTCGATTCAAGAAACACACGCAGACACCATTGGTCATTATTATCAATCACCATATATTGAAGGAAAACTTAACGTATAAGTTTTAAAGAACATCTCTCATTTTGGAATTTTTTTTGTCCCCTTTGCTTTGGCCCTCACTTGTAAAAAAGTCGATCGAGCCAGCATGCTTGCCATTCTTTGGACGCAATTGGCAACCACATGAATCCAACTTTACAATTTGCAAGTTGATCCAGGCTCCATTCCATTTTGAAAACAAGAGATCACCAATACATCCAGTTTTCCACTTTGCTAGAAGGAATATTTTCAATTCAGGGCGTGCAGTGCAGGACGTGCAATGAATTTACGTGTGGAAAAGGAATAGTGCACAAGTCTAAAAGTCATCGCTTGAACTGCTTATATAACAAATAGAAGTTGTTCCACCTAACCGAGGTGCAAACGGGGATACTTTTCACTCAAGAGAGGGCTCCAAACTCTATTATTGTATCATTTACACAAGTCCATGTCAACCATACAGAGCGTTCTAGTGAAATGACATAGGGACAATATACTTCACATGTAAGAGAGGGCTTTATCTAGTGAAATTTCCATAGGTCCATGTCAACCATACAAAGGCTGTGCTAAGCTATGTGCGCCATACAATGAGGACAGAATTGACATGCCAAAAGGAGACAAGTATTCACCAACAGTCACATCATTGCCAAGTTGATGGTTTTGTCATTATAACAAGCTGACAAACTTGACATGCAAGTTGGATATTATGCCATTAGGGTTTGCCAATGTGCCAATAGCCTAACCCCACCTAGATATAAAAGATAGAATAGAATAATGATTTGTAATCCCTATAGTAGCCTTTAACTAGCACATCCTCCTAAAGGCCTCCAAAATTGTTGCCTTGTAAGTCCATCAAGTCAAGTGAAAGTCCATCTTAGTTAGGTAAAGTCATATTAGTTAGGTGAGTATATAATCTTTAGACTGTATTTTGCTCTTGCTCTTGATTATGATCATGATCTTGAGTATCAGTCTTCTTATATGCATACCATTTACTGATGGCAACATAGCAGCAAAAACTTACCCCCATCAAGCCAGATAAAAGCCAGTAAAATCTATCTAATCTGCCCTCATTTAGATTATTTGATATCCATGGATCATTTCCATGACTACTAGTGATATTGTTAACTATGGTGATCAGAAAACTGCTTAGAAAATTTCCAACACCAATGTTAGCCAGGTACAGAGCAGATCCCAAACTTTGCATAGAATCTGGAGCCTGATCATAGAAAAATTCTATCTGCCCAACAATGGTAAACACCTCGGCAATTCCTAGAAGTATATACTGTGGCAGAAGCCAGAAAATGAGGATCGTATAACCTGAATGGCTTGCTCTTAATCTTCTCATCTCAACTCCTGCTGCACTTGCCATGGCTGCCATGGTGATTACCATTCCAATCCCTATCCTCTGTAGCATGGTAATACCTCGAGGATGCGCCGAAAAGCGCCTCAATAATGGCACTAGAATTCGGTCATAGAAAGGAACAAATAGAAACACTGTTATGCTTGTGAATGCATGCATGGAGGCTGCAGGTATTTTAAAACCCCCTGTAAAAGATCTGTCCATTGTGCTTCCTTGTCTGACAAACAGTGTGTTGATTTGGGGTGTGATTATGTAATAGGGTAAACAACCAAACCAAATTGCTATCATTCTGATAACCAGTTTTGTGTTTTCCACTTGCTCTACAGTGCAAAGTCTCCAAGGATTCAAAGCTTTCTTTGAGTCTGACTCAGATTCGTCTTCGGACTCTGGAATGATGGCTGCTTTGTCCAAACATCTGCAAATGTTGCGCATGTTGATCAGTGAATGAAATATGGTGCAGAAACTTGGATGTTAATTAGTTGCATGATATGATAAACATGCAACTTACATGAATTGATTTGTGTGCGGGATCGCGCGCATCGCAGGAGATTTTATGTAGTTATGGTAAAGATGACTATCATCAGGTGGCATCTGAAGGTTCCTTTTACACAATGCTGCAACAATTACCTGAGCAATCTCAGTAAGAGGGCTGCCAGATGGTTTCCTGAATCTGTAAAACTGCATGCCTGCAATAAATATGGTAAGGGCAAGAACCATGATCATAGTAGGGATTCCAAATCCCCAAGACCAGCCAACATTATCTTGAACATACACCAAAAGAGTAACAGAGAGAAAAATCCCTGCATGAATGCCCCAAAACCACCAGTTAAAAAAGGAGGTCTTCTGCTTCTTTTCCTCATCATCTGTCTCATCAAACTGATCTGCTCCAAAGGAAGAAACACATGGCTTCATCGCACCAGATCCTAATGCCACAATATAAAGAGCAGCAAAGAAAAACCCAACTTGGGTTGATGTTGCAGGAGGACATGCATTCCTATCTGTGCACTTTTCTGGTTTGAATATGCTCACAGAAACTGATAATGTGAGCAATGCTAGGCCCTGCATCAGAAAAAATGATTAAAAAAGTTATTTACTTGTTTGTGTTCATGATAGAGTATTTTAACGGACAAGAAAAGGATTTGTTCTCACAATCAAGTACACAATTGAGGTAATGATAATAGTTCTAAAACGACCCCAATAAGTGTCTGCTACAAAAGCACCCAATAAGGTAATCATGAAAACTGTGCCCTGCCAATCGTTCACATTCTTGGCTGCAGTGGCAGTGCCTTGATGCAGCTCTTCCACCAAGTAGCTGATCAGATTTGCAGAAACACCATAATATGCAATTCTGTCAGTGGCCTCATTGGCTGCAATTATATGGAGCAGATCAGAACCAAAAAAGGGGCAAAAAAAATCCAAACTTTTAGTGCTCAAACTGATTCCAACCTATTGCTACAAAGCAGAAGAAAAAAACCAAGCAAGAACATGAGCATGAGGCAAGAAAGAACCAAAGATGAAGGCAGAGGCGCGCCATCGACCGGAAGAATGTTTATTTGCTGGAAATCCTTTGGAATCAACGGTGCCATCATGGACAAGATCAAGGTCTTGTTTGAGAAGGGCAGTGCAAGTTGAGGCAGAGGGGTTAGAGGAAGAATGAAAGATCTGGTTCATGCCTGCAAGTGCCATAGCCAAGCTAAGCTAAGTTAAGGGATGAGGAAAGAAGAAGACATATTAAGTAGATGCAGATTCGGCAGTGGGATTGAAGGGCAAGCAATTTCATTCGCCCAAGGCCATGCGGGCCCTCCTCTTCTTTTTGGGTGGATGCCCTCCCCCCCTCTTTAGTCCATGGACATAGCATGCGCTTATTTTAACACTATTTTAGGTTGGCGCACCCAACTCCCGTACCCCCACACCATATTATGCATGCACCTTTGTGCCCTAGTTGTTACCATGTTGCCTCCCCCAGTTGCCCTCTCTCGCCTCGTTTCGCTCCGTCCCTAGGCGCCTCATAGCCACCCTCGGCCCCTCCTTCATCCCTCAAAGCTCTCGCCTCATTCCGCTCCGTCCCTAGGCGCCTCACAGCCACCCTCGGCCCCCCTTCATCCCTCACACCTCTAACCTCTTCCACCCCAATGGCGAAAACAGAATCTCGCATCTACGGAAAATTGTGGTTCATATGTAAGGTGGTTGGAGGTAGGACCCAACAGAGCAGCGTTTTTATGGCACATAACCTATGTCTAACTAGATGTCGTCTTGGTGTGGTGTGTGCATCATATGTCCAAATACTGTTGTCTTGATGTGTGTATGTATCATATGTCCAAAGCAATATTGGTGTGGTTTGTGCATCATATGTCCAACTGAATGCCATCTTGATATGGTGGTATGTGCATCATATGTCCAACTAGATGTTGCTAATTGGACATGATGTAAAAATTACCCCTCCTCGTCCCTCTCCTCCTCCTCAACCCTTGCACTCATCGGTGCCCAGCCTTGCTGCTACACCACTTGTCTACCATGACACCATCCCTTACCCCACTATCCCACTTGTCTACCACACCATCCCTCCCTATATACACCCCTACTCCACTATGTCGCCCCTAACCTCTCTAGTCATTACCTTGTCGAGTGTCTCCCACTGTCCTGCCCTTGCCTTCGTCTATGATAATGATACCCGACCTATCAGCCCCTTTCCCTCCCTGTATACCTCCCCTGCTCCATTGTATTGCTTCTAACTCTATTCGTCACCTAGTCAAGTTCTCTCCCACTGACCTACACTTGTCTTCGTCTATGATAATGATACTCGAGCTATCAACCTCTTCCTTTCGGTCAGACTAATTCCTTGTCTCCCATTACTCACGTGGACTGCATTTGTGCCAGTTCTGACACCATCCAATTTACCGTTTGACCGCTCAGTATGACTCATTGTGCAATTCATTCCTGTTCATATGTGAACTCCAAAGCAGTCCATCATTATACGCAATGGTTTCATTCTTGCACTGGAAGACAGGCACAATCCTAGAGTCTATGGCCTTTAACATTGCTTTTATGAATGTAGGATAGGTCGAGGCTCGTCTACTTTCTCGAGGATCTTGTTTGCATCTTGTATGTGGACATAGAGACAAGACAACCCAGGTCATAGCTGTGCAAAATAACTTACATATTTTTTTTATTCTTATTGTCCTTCATAACAAATGTTGAGCACAACACTTCCATGAAAATTGCCAAACTGGTTGACTTCTTTTGCCTTTTCAAAATATCCATTTTGGCTTATGTTTTATGCTTTATGCATGTCTATTAATACAATTCTAGTATGTAAGGATGGCCATCAAGTTTAAGAAACATATATCCTACTTATATTCGACTTAAGGACTTTATACCATAATTGGCCTCTTTTTATTATTAAAAGGACATGCTTTTCAATTTCAACCCCACTTGGCATCAACAAAAGAGATAAAGATGGAATTATCCATGCAAGCTAATAATATTTTCTCCATTATCATATCCAAAGCAAATCCTTATCCCAAAGCCGTAAAGCAATCCACCATGTCCATGCCCATGAAAGTGCGCACAACAATGTAGCTCACATTTTCAAGGAGAACTTGTAATTATCTAGAATCTTTGCAAGGCAATTGCAATGATTAGTTACAATTGGTTATTCGACTTGATAATGAACAACTAAACATAAGAAAAAAATTTGGAAAACAGGATTTCATAAAGTAACTTTGTTTATAGAGAATTATTTCATTTCTTTTCATCCTTCGTGACGAGGTTATAAGATAAAGAGACTTTAGTAGCTTTCTTCATTTCCTTCTTTTGCAAGATGAAAAATGATGGTAATGTTACATCAATGAGGAAAAATACACAAAGGTATATTCCATCAATGTAACAAGAGGAATCGTAGAGGAAGTTGGTGCAAGTACACTACTATCCAAGAAGCTCTGTCAAGATCATTAAATCAATAATGATACTCACACATATATTTGTTTAATATAATATGGACAAAGGCTACTTTCTTTCTTTTTTTCTATCTTTCTTGTAAGTTCCTCTTTTATACCCTAGTAGAGTGCAAGATACCTATGCTTTTGTAATTGATACATTATTATAAAGAGCTTGTGTGGGGCCTTACGAAATTTCGAAGGATTTTGCTTTCATTATACTTTAGATTTCCATTAGTCAATTAGCTCTAATAAATTGTATCTTCTTATTGAGGCTCTTGGTAGCGTATATTTCCCTGCATCAATGGGTAACATTGTCGATATCTCAATGGGTTAGATAATAAGATCATAGAGGATGGCATGAAATAGTGCCTGGCTAGTGGTAAAGCTTTGGTTCTTCAAGATCATATTTATGAAATGTGTACCAAATAGGATTTAGATTCTCATTTATATTTTTATATTTTCAAAATTTTCAATATATACCATTTAGAAGAATCTGAATTGGCTTTCTAAATATTGCACATCATTGTGGTTGAATTGGGGGGTCATTGAGTTAACAATATGAGCAAAGGGTTTTCAATTTATATGTAACATTCTCATTGAGTTAACAATATGAGCAAAGAAGAGTCCAATTTACGTGTAACATTATATACTTATCATAATCATAAAATTGTCAACCATATGGGTATAATATGGAGATGGTCGTCACACATATGCAAAACCCTATGTTAAAGATATGTTTTGAAACAATGATCTTTAGGTTCTAAATCATCAACACTTTCTTAGTGCACTAATGCCATAATCATACAATTGTTCTATTCTATAAAAAACTTCGTATTCTAGATACACCAAGTGCCATTCATGCATCTATGCAGAATGGCTTCCTACATGCCCGCCAAGTGGCGCACATTCAACTATGCTAGGTAGCAGCTATACGCTATTGGAGTTCATGCAATAGGGTACTATATATAATGATTTTCGAGGATGAAAAAACCATTCCGCTTCAACGCCAGTTACAATGTTCTCGTATATGTTGTTCTCCTTGTCTTGTTCTAGCTTTAGATCTTGTCGGTGATCTCGAGCCTTCTTGTTCATGAGTTCTTATCCTTGATTTGCCCTTTGGGTCTTTGTACATATTATAGTCACTATAGTACGTTTATTATGGTTTATACATGCATTTATCTTGCATTTTCTCATATTTTGCTCGTAGGCTTGTGAAAGTTTGAAGCAGAATCCTTATTTAGTTCGCACTAGTCTGCGAATTTTCTTCCATCATGGAGAATCAATTGGAACATATTACGTAACTAATAGAGAAGATTGCAATATCGTTCAGTCATTGCTATCCTGAGTTGAAGAGGAAGTTGAGCAGCTTGATGTCGAGCAGAGACAAGTGCAGTTAGATGGTCAGCTAGTAGTTTTAGTTCCAGTGTTAATTTCGGTTTCAGTTCCGATTCCTATTTTTGCTCCTAATCCTAACCCTAATTTTGCTTCTATTCATGACCTGGTTCCTGATCTTGATCATGTGTCTATTCTGCCTCCTGCTCTTGTTCTTTCTCTAGTTCCAGATTTGAGCTTGAGCTTTAATATCTCAAGTATGCCTTTGTATCTTGATGCTCCTCCAGTTTTAGATCCTACTCCTGATCTAGTTTGATGATCCTGAATTGGCACTTGCTTCTGTTCATATTTCTGCTTCAGTCTATACTTCAGTTTCTACCCCTGGTCTTACTCCTCCTCTGATATTGAGTTTGAATCAGGTTCCTCATTTCCTTCTTTCTTCTACTCTGTTGCTAGTTGTAGACTTTAAAACTCTATTCAACAAACAGTTCGTTATGGGCCAAATGATTCTCTGTATGCTATGTGGTCGTCTAGGGTAAAGATGCGTTGCAGCTATCACAATAGTACTTTGGTGTTTGGCCCTAGAGGTTCTATTATAAAGTTAATCGAGGTTTCCGATTAATTTGAGGAGGGAACCATCATCCTTTGGAGGGGGATAGTGTGACGACCATAAGGGTATAATATGGAGACCCTGGAGGTTCTATTATAAGGTTGATCGAGGTTCCGATTAATGTGAGGAGGGGGGCCAACACCGTTTAGAGGGGGATAGTGCGGCGACAATACAGGTATAATACGAAGATGGTCATCACACATATGCAAAAGGCTTTACGGCGAAGATGGATTTCAAACCAACGAGCGACAATATGGAGATGGTCATTACACATATGCAAAAAGTTTATGTGAGGAGGGGGGTCATCATCGTTTGGAGAGGGATAGCCCGGCCACAATACTAGTATAATACAAAAGATGGTCATTATACATATGCAAAAGGCTTATGTCGAAGATGGATTTCAAACCAACAAGTAACAATATGGGTATAATATGAAGATGGTCATCACACATATGAAAAAGGCTTATGTTGAAGATGGGTTTCAAATCTACGACCTTTTGGTTCCAAGTCATCAACTCTTTCCAAGTGCACTATTGCCATGATGAAGTTATGCCAAACCTCATATTCTATGTACACTAAGTGCCCTTCATGCACCTATGCTGAGTGATGTCCTATATGCCTGTCAAGGGGAGCACATTCAACTATGTTAGGTGGCAGCCATACACTATTGGAGTTCATGCAAGAGGACACTATATATAGAGATATTCGATGATGATAGAACCATTCCGCTTTAACACCAGTTACAACTTTCTCGTGTATCTTGTTTTAGCTCTAGATCTTGTCGATGATCTCGAGTCTTCTTGTTCATGAGTTCTTATTCCTGATTTTCCCTCTGTGAATGTCGGGATCCAAAGAACTGTTCAAACAACCACCATAGAAAGTCAAATGCAAGAACAACTTCTAGTCCTACAAGATAGAATCATCACTCTAGAAACGAAAAATTTGAGGAGGACATAGGACGACCTCCAGACTTCAAAGGTTTGTAAAAAGCTCCTCCAACGAGGAGCATGATATACGAGGGTTGTACAAACCATTGCTTTGCAAGGTAAGGGACTTCATACTGACGCTCATGAGCATTCTTTTCTTCTTTAATATTCTCTCTCTATCTCTTATATATCTGTTATCTTTCTCTATCTCCTCATTTCTGTTCATATCTTCTCTTTTTATTCTAACTCTAGCTTCTATGCCTCTATCTCTCTTTCACCTTCTATTATCTCACTACATTCTCTCCATATTTCCTCTCCATCTCATCTCTATTCTCTCTCTCTCTTTTTTCTCTCTTCTCTCTCTCTCTCTCTCTCTCTCTCTCTCTCTCTCTCTCTCTCTCTCTCTCTCTCTCTCTCTCTCTCTCTCTCTCTCTCTCTCTCTCTCTCTCTCTCTCTCTCTCTCTCTTAGGTGGCCCATGATGAAAAAATTGTCTTTTTGCTACCGTGAGGGCAATTTTATCACCGAGCGTGAGAGACTATGAGAGACAATAATCTCTCATAGCTTAACAACCGCTTAACAAGGCCGTTAGCCAGAAAAATACCTCTTTAGGCCGGATTTTTTTTCCCGGACTTCTATTCATCGGATGAACAAGAGCAGAATCGTCCGACCAAATTTCAATATCGGGATTTCTTTCGGGATTTTCTATTCAGTTGTTCTGTAGCAGATGGGGTATGCCGGATTTTTAAATTGTGGCTATGCTAAGACAAAGAACGCAATACAGAAAATCCTAATCCCTGGACATAATCAACAAACAGCAAACAAAGTATTCACAGCAGACCTCTGAGCACAATTTCGGCCATGCATTATAGAGCTCGGTTTGCTATTAAAAAGCCAAAGTTATTCTTCACTGAGGCTTTTTCTTTCTATTTTTTTTTTTCTATTCTCCTTCTACTCAGGTTTTTTCTTATAATCTCTTCTATTTCAAGCTCTGTGCACGAAATCGCCTTCTACTCAAGCTTCTCTCTTCTATTCCCTTCTATTGAAGCTTTTTTTTTCTATATCATTCATTTTTCTCTTTGGGCGTATGCAAAAATAAAAAATAGAGTACCGTAGTTCTGTTGAAATAGAAGAACGAAGCCAAAAACATCTTGCCCAAGACCGAAGCGGATCATTTTTTGAATCTAGAAAAATCGGGGAAAAACCGGAAGTAAAACCCAAACAAAGGTGCGAAGGAGCCGTTCGATGTAGAAAGGTGTTAGTCCTGTGCCTCCTGGTACATGACTATTCATGCATACGACGGACCAAGTCAAGGCCAAGGATCCACAACTAGGCACGGTCGGGCGTCAAAGGCCCAAAGAAGACCAAGGCACTCACGCAGACAAAGACCACGCCTGGCGCCAAGAGGAGGCTCCGGACAAGGACGGCCCACACCATCACCAAGCGTCGGCGCCGGCGTGATTTCGTGCACTTCAAGAGGCACCGCCAAAGATTCTGCAGAACGGGCCTTCTTCGTGAGTCGGGCAATCAAATCACCGAGTGTCTATATTGGGCCAAAGGCCATTGTACTATATATATGAGTAGAGCTAGCACATGAGTTTTTAGATGAGTTTTGAGTCTTGTCTCACATCGGTTTTTTTTCTCGATTGCGAGAGCTCATGTATCTTCATTGACATCAAGGAAGTTGTTCCCATTATTGTCTCATTTGTTCTCTGTTGTTTTCTTTTCTCTTTCCCCTTGTTTCTTTTACCGCGTGACATAGCTCCCGGATTCTCTGTTAGATCCAAGGGTCCTCCAGAGGGGTCTTGCGTGAGTTCCCAAACCCGCACCCCAAACACCTGCCGCCGGGCCGGCTGGTCCGATCTTTCTTCCATCATGTCGGCTCGAGGTTTCACTCTGAAGAACTTCTTCGCCAAACGGCGCTCGCTCGAGCGCCATCAACGACGCGAGGCCATTCGGGGATATGTATGATTCTGCCTATGACATTGAGGGTGGCCGTATCCGCTCCCGAGCTCAGTCGGCCCCTCCTACCCCTCGTGCTCATTCTCGACCAGGGTCTCCCCCTGTCTGTCGGCATTGTTCTCAACCTCAATCTCCACAGCATACCCCTGTTCAGCCCACGCCTCACTATTTCCCACTCCCCGACAAAGACCTATATCAATATCCCTTCAGTCACACCCTCTTCCATCACAACCTTCTTCACCTCGGGTGGGATGGGCTACCATCAGGTGTCTTTTGGCCCTACCCACGTTCACGACTTTCAGTCTTCTCCATCTTTTCAGCATGCTCTTCCTGTTTATCAAACCACTGATCTCAAGCCTAATGAGGCAGGCTCCCAAGGCCCTTCCCCACCAGATGTTGCTTTCGCTGGACCACATGTTTTTTCGTTTCCACCCCCTTGCTCTCGGCCTCGATTGTTCCACCTCTCTATGCTTCGCTTATCCTCCACCAAATCCAATTGCCTATGCTGTTCCACCTTCGCCTCCCAATCATAATTTGAAGCTGACTTATCCAACCTTTGGTAACACTAAAGGCAAACCTCGGATCGAGTGCTCAAGCCCACATGGAGGAATTTGAAGCCTTGGCCATTACGAGCGGTCATGCGCAGCCCACAACTCAAATTTCATATCTTTTCGACCACGCCACGAGGCGCCTCATCATGGTTAATGGCCAACAAAAGTAGCTGGAAACAGAGTTGGCAAGAAATGAAAACGCCTTTTCGTCTCATTATAGCACCGTGGGCGATGATCGATTCTCCTCAAGCAACTCAATGACCTTCAACAAGATCCTGAGTCGGCCGGGGATTTTGCGGACCGCCTTCACATTTCGTCGGTAAACTCCGTGAGTACCCCCCCACAAAGCCGGATCCTCGTCGGTTTTCTGCGGGGCCTTCCTCCCCGCCATTCGACTTCATGACGAATACACCAAGGCCCCAAGTCCGTGGGCGGGCAATTGAATTGGTCAATCACTCGGCAATGTTTCTTCTCGGGGTGTTACTCTCTAGGAACTCCCTTTCATGCCCCCCGTCATGGTTCCCCAGAACTCTGTTCAGCCTCAACAAGCAAATCCACAACGCGCTCACATCTGGTGTACTATTTGTAAATATCAAGGTCATCTGGCAAATGAATGCAACTCCTCCAACGGACCTCCTCATTGTAAAAGATGCAATATGTGCAATCACGCCACGGAAGAATGCACTCGTTCTCATCCTACACCTTTTCGCAATAAAATGGTCTTTCAAGTCCAAACTACGCCTCAACAACAACCGTCATATCAGCCTCAGCAATATCAAACTCAACAACCTCAGCAGTATCAACAAACGCAGCAGCAGCCACGGGGACAAGGCAACCGTCCTCCCTTTGATCCTTTAAAGGCTCAATGTTATCATTGTCATGAATGGGGTCACACCACCACGGCGTGTCCTCAACTTCCTCAAGTTCAAGTCCAACTTCCAGGTTCCACTCAACCAGCTTCAGTCCGCCTCACGGCTTATCAACTGTGGGTGGCCAATGGTAAACAAGGCCCCCGTCCGGTTCTGAGGAAGCCACCACG
Organism: Isoetes taiwanensis; assembly: GCA_021234155.1. Lineage (NCBI taxonomy): Eukaryota > Viridiplantae > Streptophyta > Lycopodiopsida > Isoetales > Isoetaceae > Isoetes > Isoetes taiwanensis. The sequence goes on from JAJEKV010000409.1 coordinate 131,109, forward strand.
ACCGCCTCAACAACAGCGCCCTCAGCAAGTTGCATCTACCTCCAATCCTATGGATCAACAAGCTCAAGAAGAGATTTATCAGGCTCTCAACCCTCCCGTCCAACAGTCCAATTGGGTTGGTCTTGTCTCACGTCACACACGGGCTTCACGCCCTTTGACCATCATTCCTCATGACACGCAACCTGCTTTTGCTGTGGAAACCGTACCTCAGGAAGATGATAAAAAAGTCCACTTTGCACCTGATCTTGACAAACTCATGCCTCACGTCATGCCTAAAGTGAGACAAAGTATTTTGAAACTCATGCAGGCTGCGGAAGGTCGCACCTTGGCAAATGTTCATACCACTACTCGCGCTCAGCAGCGTCAGGCCGTGCCGTCATCATCCACTAGTGGCCGCTCTCAGCCGTATCCCAATATTGCTGCTGAGGTAGAGCTTCTCAAAGAAGTCTCAGCTTCTTTACCACAGACTCCGGCTCCACTGGACCCTGCGGACCCTTTTTCACATGTTCCTTTGGAACTTCAGGAAGAACTCGCCAAGATCAAGATTCCTTTGAGCCTGGCCACCATTTTGAAACTCTGTCCGGCTCTCAAAGATCAGTTACCTCTTCCCACGGTTCTGGTTGGAGCTGTTACAACTTCAACACCCACAGTGCATGCCAAGGTAGCCAATCAGCACATCCATCATGTCCAAATTGATGGTGGAAGTGCCGTCAATCTCATTACTGATAAACTCCTGAAGCAATTGGGCATCAAACAATTATACCGCGTGCCCTTATGACATCAAGTTGGCAAATGGCCATATCACGCGTCCTCAAGGTGTCACTCCTCTTCTCCATATGATCCGGTGATCTCAAATTCCCCTTGGAATTTGGTGTTTGGAAAATTTGGAGAAGATCCCGTGACTATGAAATCTTGGTTGGACGACCTTTTCTCCGACAGGCAAAAGTATTCATTCTTGGGCCACGGACCAACTTGTTATCACCGATGGCCATCTCAATGCCACAATGGATCCGGAATCGGCCAATTGATCTCGCCGAGAATGCTGAACCTTCCATCTCCGGACATCGACTCGAAGAAGCCCAAAATATTTATCATGTTCAAGCTCCTCCAACAGATCGTCTCTCTCATCCTACCCCGAAAGTATCCGGATCCTGGGGTGAGATGACGCCGATCGAGGACCGACGGCGGTGGCCGCCTCTTGGACCTTTACGGCTTCCCGCAATCGCATTCAACGTCTTGATCATTTTTCAGACACCATCACTTCTTCAGAAACTGTCGATGTTCATGCCGTCATGCAGCAACCTTTGCTTGATGACGCTCAGCAGCCCCTTTTCTTCACCACTCAGAATGCTGCTCCTCCTGTCATGCTTCAACCTCCAGCTCATCAGGTTCAAGACACAGAGGTTGTTCCTCATATTCAAACTCCGTATGCAAATCGTGGACATTGGTAACAATCAACCAATCCCGTTTAGCTGCTAAACTCCGCCTACCTATAAAGCATCTACCGTGTTTGCTCAAGAAGTTCAAACATATTTTTGCTTGGAGCTACAAAGACCTTCGAGGTATCAAAAAAGAGTTGGGGGAACTCACCATTCCTACCAAATCTGATGCACGCCCAATCTAGCAACGACAGTATAGGCTCAACCCAAATTACCGTGACCGCGTCAAGGCTGAAATTGACAAACTTTTGGCTGGCCCGATTTATGAGGTCAAACATTCGAATGGGTGAGCCCCATCGTCATTGCTCTCAAACACAATGGTAAGATCCGGCGTTTGCGGGACTACGTAAAACTCAATCAAGCCATGGAGCGTGATCACTTTCGCTTCCCTTCAATCCACTGTGTTCTTGAAGAAGTTGCGGTCATGAGATGTACTCTTTTCGTGGATGGTTTTTCGGGTACAATCAGATTTCTATCAAGCCGGAAGATCAACTCAAAACTACCTTCACCACCCCTTGGGGCACTTTTTGCTTACAAGGTGGTCCCTTTGGTCTCTCAAACTCTCCTTCAACCTTTCAACAAGCATCATGCTCTCTGTCTTTCAACGACTTTATGAAGGATAAACCTTTTCTTCTTGGATCTTTCAAGATGATTTTTCGCCTTCTGACTCCATGGATGATCACTTGGAAAAATTGGAACTTGTCTTTCAAAAATGTGATGAATCGGCATAAGTCTCAATCCCGAAGTGTACTTTTTCAGGCCACCCGGGCATTCTGTTGGGGCATGTGGTCATTAAAGAAGGCATCACCACGGATCCCGCTTAAAATCGGGTTGTGTCTTGAAGGCTCAAGCACCATCTAATATCAAAGAGACACGTTCTTTCTGGGTAAGGTTAATTATTATTCCACCTTCATTCCCGGACTTGCCGCTATAGTCGACCCCATTCATAAACTCACGGTGATGAATCCACTTGGGCTTGGAATCCCCTGCCGAAGTCGCTTCAGAAGTTGAAGTCATTTGTTTATTCAGAGCCGGTACTTTGTTCCTCCTCAATGGGACAAGCCCTTCCACGTTCATGTTGGCGTCTCGCTTTTGCCATTGGTCTTTGTTCTCTCTCAAGCCTATGATGAAACCACGGATAAACCAATGGGCTATGCCCGGGAGGAAACTCAATCCTGGCTGCGCTAACTACTCGCCACCTTTAACGAAGCTTTGGGCTTAGTTTTTACGTGTCCAACGTTTCCGGGCCATTATTTGTTGGGCAGCCGATTAAGTTCTTTGTTGATCATCAAGCTCTTCTTTATTTGATCAACAAAGCCACGCCACGGGTAGAATTGCTCGTTGGGTCCTTCTTCCGCAAGAGTTCGCTCCCCTTTGAAATTGTCCATAAGGCGGCAAGTCTCATGTGGTGCCCGATTATCTTTCACCGGATCCACACCGGATGATCCCTCCACGGGTGTTTCGACGCTTTTCTAGACACTCAATTGTTCCCCGGTCACGACCACGCCCCATTGGTTTCACAACTTTCAGCAATATCTTCACCGGTGCTCTTCCTCCCGCCGATCCGACGCTCTCTCCGAAAAGCTTCGCCCCCCACCGTCGGTTTCGGAGAGGTCCGGTGACTATACCATGGTTGCGTGCCACTTGTACAAACGCAGGCAAAGACATGGTTCTCTCGTCGTTGTGTCCTTCCTCACGAGGTGCCCGATATTGTTCGGGACAAGCCCACGATGGGCTTGGTGGTGGTCATTTTAGTGGTGACGCCACGCACGACGCAAAAATTCTTTTGGCGGTGATACCGGCCCACGCTCTTCAAAGATACCCACGCTTATGCTCGCGCACGCGTGTGGACGCCGTCGTCGCCGCGGTGGAAAGCCCACGGCCCGTGACGCTCTTCCGTTAACGCCGGTCGCCATGCCCCATCCCTTCAGCAAATGGGGAATGGATTTTGTGGGCCCCATGGACCCACCGACGCGGCACACCCGTGCCCGCTATATTCTGGTCATCACGGATTATGCTACCAAATGGGTGGAAGCTTGTGCACTTCCAGACAAGACTGCTGCCAGCACAGCCAAGGTTCTCTACACGCACATCATCACGCGTTTTGGTTGTCCCGCGGAACTTGTTAGTGATCGTGGTGTGCATTTTGTCAATCATACCATTAAGGAGCTAACAGACTATCTTCACATCCAACACCGGAAGAGTACACCTTATTATCCTCAAGGAAATGGATTGGCAGCAAGTACCAACAAAACTCTAATAACTGTTCTCAAGAAAATTTGTGACGCTTCTCGCACAGATTGGCAAGAAAAGTTGCCTACTGTTCTTTGGGCTTACAACACTAGTTTCAAAATAGTTACTGGCCACACTCCTTTCAAACTGGTTTATGGTCAAGAAGCTCTCATGCCTTTTGAATATATTCTTCCAACTCTCCGTTTTCAACTTGCTGACACATAATCCACTGGCCGCACTCAAGGAAAGGGTTTATCAATTGGAACAGGTTGGATGAACCCGTAGATGCTTACATTCGTGTTCTTCATGGCCAACAGTTGCAGAAATCATTGCATGACAAACGACTTAAGACAAAAACATTCAAAGAAGGAGATTTGGTTCTTCTTTATGATTCACGTTACAAAAATTTTCCGGGCAAGTTAAAGTTTCGATGGCTTGGTCCTTATCAAATTGATCAAGTGGTGCACCCCAGTGTTTTTAAGCTGACCGAACTAGATGGCACTCCATTACCTACTCTTGTTAATGGCTTTTCGCCTTAAACAATTTCATATACGGCGTATGCAGGCAGGTTCTACTCAAGATGCACCACAAAGTTCTGACCACACAGACAGTGACTAAAAGGGGCATATTTATATTACTAGAGGCAAATTTACAAAATGTGAGCCGAAGCTCACTATTTTCCGCTATGAGCCGCAGCTCTATTTACAAAATCCTAAAGAGAAAAACCCTCTACTCCGGGTTTGGAGCAGAGGTGATGCGCAGGATGTGGTAGTAGTTCTGCTCCGGATCCCAGCGCAGGTGAATCACCACCTCCATCCCGTTGGTGTGGGGATTGGGATGCTCGACCATCCACGCACACCACCATCCATGGGAATACCCGCGGTTGTGGCACCTCCACCAGTCCAAGCAGTCCATCTTACATGTTATCCACTCCGAGGCGGTTCGAGGGGTGCACTTGTCGTGAAGTCCCTGCTGGCGGAACATCTTGGCGCCATCGGGGTGTCACCGGCTTCACCTTGTTTGTCTTATATAGCCAACCGGGACCTCCCACGCCGGCGTGGACCAATCGAAAATTCGCCAGCGTGTTAGCAATGCAAGGCTCTTTCTAATTCGAGAATCTTTTTCACCCGCCGCATATCTAGCCATGGTACCCGCCGACACCTTTTGTTTTAATGATATCCCACTTCGAAGTTGCCCGGCATTAAATGACCTTCCTTCTTTTCACGCTCGTCGAACATTAATGGGTGTCCTTTCAGTCGTGTCACATCGATCATTCCCTTACGCCTCATCGCCACCCTTTCTTTGCTTCTCCCTTTACCTTTTGGGGACTTAGCCAAAATTTTGCCTTTCAATCGCCACCTTCATGATCATTGCCACCGGCATCATCAGCGGTTGCCTGTTCATCCTCATCATGCCCCCTTCGCCAACACGCGTAAGCCTAAAACCTTTTCGGCCTATCTGCTGTTTCGTCTTCGCTCTCGGGCTCTCAGCCGGGCCACCGCAGTTCTTCCTGTTCCCCTTAGATTCGCCATGGTTGCACCCAAATTTCCTACACTTCAAGCTTCTACTCCAAGGGATCCGGCTCTTTTCGGTGGGGTGTCTTTCTCGACGCCCACCTTTCGTGAGGCCCTCGTTGGTCCGAGTCGTGAAGTGGCAGAACGCCAGGCGCTTTACGAATTCTCGCAAATGGACCTCCCGGCCCCAAATCCGGAGCAATTGAAGCAGTTCATCGCTCACATCGTCAACAGCCCGGAAGGATATGCTACTGTGGTCGATGGCACCACCATTTTGCTTACTCAGCCCCTGATTTCTGAGGTATTCCGTATTCCTTTGCCAAAACCTTCTTTATCTTGGGCTGCCTTACAGGACATAGATGTCACTCAGTTCGGCGCTCCTTCTTATCAAGCAAACATGCATCGCCTCACCAATATTGCAAAGTCCCACGACACTTTCGTTAAGTTTCTGTGGCGCAAATTGCTTGGGTATTCTATCAAGAACACCCATATCAATAAGCCGTTTTATAATATGGTAATCACAGCCATCCGCTCCACTCATCATATTGATTGGCCACAGATGTTGTTCTACCGCCTCCTTCATGAAGTCGACCGCATTAGGGCTGCCCCTTCCTCTGTCTTTGAAGCCTCAGTGGGTGGCCATCTTCAAGCCCTCATCCGTCATTATCTTCCTGTTCCTGTGTCCCCTTCCATTTCTCATGCCTCCACTCAACAATCTCTGCATTCACATCCTCAAAACCAACAAGCTGCACCTTCACGCCATACTTCTCCTGGTCATGTTCAACACCAGGCCATGCATGTCACTGTCTCCTCTTCGTCCACTTGAAACTATGCCCTCCACTTCCCCGCCATGTCTCTCAAACATCACAAACACGGCCACAAATGAGGGCTCCCAGACCTCCACGCCCCTCGCCAAACTCTCGTGATCAATACCGGCCCGGGGATGTTCAAGTGCTTTGTTCTCAAGTTCCAAGAATCCCAGGAAGTTCTCATGAATGGGGTTCAAGCATCCTGGAGGCCCTCGGACGCAGTTCAAAGAGACCTTCAAGCTACCACCACACAAGTTCACACTCTGGAGGACAAACTTCAAGAAAAGCACGAGGCTCATTACAGGCCCGCGGAGGCTCTCAAGACCAAGACAAGATCAAAACAAAATGACACGCGCTTGGATCAAGCGAGTTCAATTGCAAACCACCATTCAGGAATTGTTGGAGCAAGTCAAGGCAAGGGAGACTCTCTTGGTTGACAAGGATAAAGATATTGCTAAGCTTGACATGCTGTATACAGAGCTTTCTCGGACTTACACCACTACTCAAGCCCATGACATTACAAAGGCGTGGCGGCTCAAATAGCCTCTTTAGAAGTTTCGGCTTTCCACTGACCTCGCCTACGCTCTCCAAGATCAACCACGGAGGCTAAGAAACAGAAGAGTGCCTTCGGTCTCCAGATCTGCCTTCTCATGGAGTGCCAGTTCGTTCCTTCGGAAGCACATGCTGCCCTGGAAGACATGGTGCGCTCTAAATTCATCATTGATGCAGATCCTCGCCTTGGGCTCAACACTCTGGACGCTCTTCAAACACGCCGGGGACCTCATTGGCAATTACCATAATGGGCCCGCCCTCATTCTGTGAGGATCACTTTCAAACCTGTTGGTTCCGCCCTCGGAATCACTTCCTCCTTTTCTTCACTCAAAGTGTCGTTTTGGTGGGGGAGTGTTAGTCCCAATGCCTCCCGGTGCAGACTATTCATGCATACTCTGACGGACCAAGTCAAGGCCAAGGATCCACAAACCGGTGCACGAATCGTCAAAGGCCAAAGGCCCAGCAGAAGACCAAGCAGACCACGCCTGGCGTCAAGAGGAGGCGCTCAGACAAGTGACGGCCCGTCACCGCCCGCGTCGGCGTCAGCGTGATTTCAGGCACTTCAAGAGGCACCGCCAGCATTCCTGCAAATCAGGCCTTCTTCCAGGAGTCGGCACCGAAATCAGTCAGAGTGTCTATATTGGGCCAAAGGCCATTGTACTATATATATGAGTAGAGCTAGCACATGAGTTTTTAGATGAGTTTTGAGTCTTGTCTCACATCAGTTTTTCTCTCGATTGCGAGAGCTCATGTGTCCACTGACATCAAGGAAGTTGTTCTCATTATTGTCTCATTTGTTCTCTGTTGTTTTCTTTTCTCTTTTCCCTTGTTTCTTTTGCAAATCCCGCGTGACATAGCTCCCGGATTCTCCTGTTAGATCCAAGGGTCCTCACAGAGGGCTGTCTTGCAGGAGTTCCCGAACCCAGACCCCAAACAAAAGGGCCGACGCCATAGCCAGAAGGGGCCGCGCCATACCCTGCTCGTCTACTGTCGCAGAAGAGAGAAGATAACAGAAACTTTTACGGGTGCCAAAAAACTTTTACGGGTCCCAAAACCAAAGCCAAAACTAACAAGCTATGTGTAATGGAAATGTCCCTAACAACAGTTAGGGGCAAATTGTCTCCCAATGCGAGAGTCCACTTAGTGGACTCTTGCATGTCTCTCATTATCTCTCCTCTCAAATTATCTCTCGCATCATCTCTCGTGATCTCTCGACAAGCATGTGGCCGAGGCTTCTCTCTCTCTCCCTCCCTCCCTCCCTCCCTCCCTCCCTCCCTTTATCTCTTTATTCATTCTTGTCTTGCATCTTCTCTCTATAGTTTCTCTCTTTGTTCTCTATTCTCTCCCTATATTTTTATTCTTTTTTTTGCCTAGTGGTGTGATGTTAAAATACACACTCTCTCTCTCTCTCTCTCTCTCTCTCTCTCTCTCTCTCTCTCTCTCTCTCTCTCCTAGTGGCGTGGATTTAAAATGCTCTCTCTCTCTCTCTCTCTCTCTCTCTCTCTCTCTCTCTCTCTCTCTCTCTCTCTCTCTCTCTCTCTCTCTCTCTCTCTCTCTCTCTCTCTCTCTCTCTCTCTCTCTCTCTCTCTCTCCCTCCTCCAGGACTCAATACACACTTCACTTCTCTCTCTCTCACACACACACACACACACACACACACACACACACACACACACACACACACACACCTATGATATGATGCTCGTGGAGTGTGATATGCTCCCGTTAGAGCTAGAAGCATTTCACAAGTTGCTTGTTTATCTTTGCAAAGTGGTTTATGATAAGGGAGCTGATAGCTTACCCTATTGGCACATGTGCAAAGTCAGGAAAAAGGTTGGTATGCTGATATCATGGTTTGGCTTCAAAAATGGGGGATGAACATAGAAGATCTTGGGGAGAATAGGAGGAATCTAAGGGAATGGATAAAGAGACATGCTGCACACAAAATGTGGAGTGTTCCCGAAGTAAAGAAGGAGTATTATAAGCGAGTAATGAACCCTACCCTAAGCTTCTACCTCAAAGAAGGGATTTTCGTGAACCTTAGGCATGTGATTAGTAAAATGAGGCTCAGCTCCCACCATCTTGGAGTTGAAGTTAGGCGTTGAGGTAATGTCCCTCATGAGCTGAGGTTGTGTAAAGTTTGCGGAGCAAATGCAATTGAAGATGAGGAGCATGTAATCCTGCATTGTCCGACTTACGAGTGTTGTAGACGTAAGCATGGTATTTTGGTTGGGGATTTGATACAGTTTTTTGAGCTTCCTGCAGCTTTAGTTGGAAAATTTCTCATTGAGATATTGCGGATAAGAGAGATGAGTATTCAGAAATTGAAGTTGATGACAACAATAGATGAAAATTATGCAGAGGAGATGTGACGTCCCCTACTCATATACGGTGCACTTACCGTATACAAACAGGAGTTCATCCCCCATACCAGCTCCATGCTGATACAAGGCCCTCCACGTACCACTGCAACCTTGACGAGTTCCAGTGGGAAGAATGAAGAGGTCATTTTACCTTGTCTCCCTCAGGACCTACCTAGCTGCGGAAGCGTAACATACACGTAAGTATACATACATCAATATCACATGACCATCACGAAGGATGGCTCGCCACATATCTGCATAGAGAGAGATCAGCACATCACATATGGAGATCCTACCCAAGGCTCAGACTCATGGGGAATGACTGACGGCTTAGGCCTCCAGAAGTCATTGCAGACAGAATTCATGGCAAATGGATTTGGCTGGCATAAGAACATGGCTTAGGGTAGTCCACTCCATCCGCCCCTCCTGTGCACACTTTGCAGAGTAGGTTGAAAGGTCTTGGGACTTGACCAGCCCGCCCGGATGCATAGCCAGAGGGGCTACTCCTTGGTTGCATCTCCCGGTTCCGATGGGGGCAGGTAGGGATTGCTTGTCATCTTGACTCAAGGTGACTAGAGGGCCACTGCCCATACACGACTGAACTCCATGGAAGGTGTACCACCCCAAGAGTGTCGAACCCATGCAAAGCCCGCACACAGTGGCAGAGCATTAGGTCTAGTGCACTATAGTCCCCGATAGGCTTTACTACCAGAGGGACTTGATCATGAGTCAGGACAAGAGCCCCATTGTAAGCCAATCTAGTCCCTCCACCCACAACCAGGTGTGGTTCTTGTACACAGGCCGAATTTAATAGTGCATTAAAGAGGGCTAGCTAGGAGCATCAAACTACTAGGCTTTTAAGGCCTCTACCCCCCTTTCCAATACAATGATTCCACAGAGATCATCATCACCTACATACCATAGAAGAAACAAAGAATAAGATTCAACCTAAATCACAGAGTTAGGTTCTTTAGTTATGGCTTGATATTTAGAGGTCTAGATGTCTGCTATGGGCAATTCAATAGGCTAAATCTACTTACACTATGCCTGGGAGGCGGATTAGACTATTGAATTGGCAAAATACGTGATCCATGGCTTGCTCCTCCTGCTCGAGCAGCGTCCATCTTTGAGGCGCTTGAAGATGAAGCTAGAAAGGGAAGCTGATGAGCTAGGCTGCCGAGGCGAACACCCGGGAGTCGAGATTGGCTCTTGGGGCAAGCGAAACGGAGCTCTAGAAGGCTGTGGATGAAAATGGAAAGTTAGGGTTTCAGATGCCTTATATAGACTATAAGTTAGGGCTAGGGTTTCCATCAACCCTTGGGCTTGTGGGATAATTGGATGTGGCCCACTTGCCTATATTAATTAAGTGGGCTAAAGTGTACACATGAATAAATGTGCACACACTTGCAAGTTTCCCCCTTGGGTGCTACTTGCTTAGCTACGTCGGCATACGCCAATCGAAGGGATGGCATTAATGCGGCGTGGCAAATCTGATCTGATATACGTCCTGGGACCGTGATAATCTTGTCCGAACGATCCAGAGAGAGCCTAGTATGTTCCTTTAGGAGGACATGAGGACATTCTAGATGAACTAATTTACGATGCAAATTATGTATTTTGAACGTCTTCTAGACCTGATGGTCTCACAAACGTATTAATAAACATTTCATTTCATTTTCTCTCTCTCTCTCTCTCTCTCTCTCTCTCTCTCTCTCTCTCTCTCTCTCTCTCTCTCTCTCTCTCTCTCTCTCTCTCTCTCTCTCTCTCTCTCTCTCTCTCTCTCTCTCTCTCTCTCTCTCTCTCTCTCTCTCTCTCTCTCTCTCTCTCTCTCTCTCTCTCTCTCTCTCTCTGAAGTGGTATGAAGGCTGTGATTGTGGACTTTGGGTTAAAAAAGATTCTTTACAAAACTCTAGTTTAAGAAATGATTTAGTATAGATGTGAGGTATGGGGGTCAGGATTGTCACAAGACATGTGGAAAAGGATACTAGAAAAAATTCATAAAAATGTCCTTATGATAAAACTAGGGACAAAATTCCAAACTACATATGAGACAATGCTAAAAGAGATAGGCTTGATACTGCTTGAAGAGGAAGCAATGTTCCACTTCTGCTGTACATTAGTAAAGTCCACAAATGAAGGAAGACAGATTTCCTAGATTGGCGATGAAGGAGAGTACAGAAAAGGGATGGTACACAGATATTTAGAAATGGCTATGTAGGTGTGCTCAGGTTATACTCCCTCCGTCCCTTCGTCCGTGTCTGATTCAGAGACTTCTAGTGGCTCTTGATAAGGTATTTAGACTAAGATCTTGGGCTGATGAGTCTAATCTCCCCGTGGAGTTCACTTCCACAGTCAACCGTCTTGCTTTAGTCCCTTATGAGTCAGATCAGGGACCCGTATCTCTAGGGTGCATGTGAGGAAGAAGAAGCAGCGAAAGGATCCGTCCCTAATGGCTACGAATGAACGTTAAGAAAGAATGAGCGATAAGAAAGAAGGAATGAGCTAATGGAATTTGTGGAACAACAATGTTGAGGTCGAAAAAAAAAATCTAAACAAAAATACCCCCCTCCAAAAAAAAAAAAAAAAAAAAAAAAAAAAAAAAGTTAAAAAATAAAAAAAATGTTAGGATTATTCTTCTTTTCCTTTTTTTTTCCCGCCCGCCCTGTCCGCCATAGCCAAATTCAGCTTCTTCTTCTTTGTAGGTAAACATTGGTAAATTGGCGGCTTAAAATCGATTTGGAACCTTTCTACAGTTTAGGAAATTTAGATGAAGTTTCCTAATGCCCTCCTCGATGTGCTATAAATTAATTTTTAGGGAAATTGTACCCCCCCCCCCACACACACAAAAAAAAAAAAAAATGTTGGGACTATTCTTCTTTTTCCCTTTTTTTCCCACCCATTCCAATCATATAGCCAAATTCAGCTTCTTTCGGCTTCTTCTTCTTTGTAGGTAAACATTGGTAATTTGGCGGCTTAAAATCGATTTGGAACCTTTCTACAGTTTAGGAAATTTAGATGAAGAGAAATCTCCTAATCTGGCTCCTCAGAGGTTTCGAAATTAAAACAAAGGAGTAGGTTCTATAGGTAATTTTCTTGATTCCCATTTCAGTTTATATTTTATTTTCTGGACCTAGGGCAGTGACTAATTTTCTGAGATGATGAATATGCAAGCATACTATGCAATATTGGAATTATCTGTTTGCAATTTTACATACCAGGTTGCAGTTACTCCTTATGAACGAGGTCAGAGATGCGTCAAATATGATTGCTGGATCTTATGATCAACTTCATAAGTAAGAATGTTATTTCCATCGATTAGAATCTTTGCTTTGTGATGCAATGTGGCATGATCCTGTGCTTGCCATATGCTATTGGTCATGGCATTTTTGTCTATTAGGGTTGAACTCCCTGGACTTATATACGATTCTAACCAGGATCTATGAGTAAAAGGATTCACCAGTTGTATTTGTATAATGTTGCAGAAAATGTTACAAAGACGGAGTATGACAAGGTTCGAGACATCTTAAAGGTTGGCTATTCATGTTTCATGCTATAATTGGCAGGCACAGAGAATAATAGTAAGGAGGTTACCTGACTTGTGCACGTCTTGCATCCAGGCCAGTTGATCAGATGGCAAATTTTGTTGGTTCATATATTACCAATCTGCCGGAAAGGTTCTTTCAGATTTTCCAGCACTCTAATGCTTTTGTGCCCCAACAAATATTATTTAAAGGTATATAATTGATTAGAAAATCATGTATCAGGCACATCCTCGGGCTTGTATTCTAGGCTTACAATGTTGCTGCATAGTCAACAAAGATTCTTATCCTTGAGAGTAGTAAAGTAGCATCTAAGGTGTTTATTTGAGTTAAACAGTTGGATTGAAGGGGCAACCTTATCAAAAGCAGTAGGATAAAAGGGGGGACTTCATACTGGCTAAACAGAAGAATTTAATCAGGGCATTGTTAGAGGCATATTATGTCAATGCAGATGATATATTTACTGGAAAATGCCTTGGTGTATGCCATGTTTATCTAAGAACCTTTGTATTATTTCAAAAACGTTGAACTGAAATGAGATTCCTTGTCTTAATTCAGATGCTTGTGTTTTCTATTTCGAGCAGTCTGAACTTAATCTAGCCATTGGAAATGCTTTGATGAAGTTGTGCTGATGGCAAGGTGTTCATAGTTGTGGCAAATTCCCAACATGAAAAATCATCTATGCAATTGTTTTTAGAACTTATGCAACTATAGTGGCAGTTCTGGCTTCTCGAATTGATCGACGAATATAAATGACTTTTTGTTGTTAGTAGTTGGTGCAAAAGGACTTCTGATATGAAAAAACTGCAAAAAGTCTGACAAGATCATACGAAGAAACTGCAAAAATTTGACTTTATGGGTCCTGCAGCTACTTTCAACTTATTGCACTTTTCTTGCAATTGTTGACCTAGATCTGTAAATCCCAAAGGGAAAGTTGTGAATTTGAAGCTTTCCCAAGTATTACCTCTAGTCCACATTTGGACACTGAAATAATGAACCATGCAACACAAAAATATTGTTAGTTCCCTCATGGTCATATATCCTTAATTTCAATGGTCATAGCCTTCACTGGAGGAACAACTATTTTTTCTTCCCTTCTTGCTGTTGCAAACAGAGTATGGCAATGGAGCAGTCTTATGAGGCTTTCATCCCAGCATAAGTGAAACCAGAATTTCATGCACTCTAAGACCACCTAGTCTTCCCTTTGCCCTCCTACCAACTGCCAAAGAAGCTAATGAAACATCTGCAGCTACTTTGCCTGAAATTTCGTATGATAGAGGTCCATCATGTTTGACACCCACATCTTGCCATGGATTGTTGTTAGATTGTAGTCCCTTACCATAACTGCAATCTGGGCAGTTTTCCTGCTTAGCCCCTCTGAAGTGATGGAAGTGCATCTGGCTTCGTACCAGAAGCCAGCTTTTGCAAACAGAAGTGCATACTGATTTGTGCCTCTGCTCTAGTAGATAGGAAAATATATGCATCACAAGCTTATTGTACAAGAAGTCGAAATAATTGATAAAAATGGACCTCCCCACCTTTGAAAGAAAAAGTATTGGACAAAAACATAAGATAACTCTGTGAACAATCTGCAATGAATTTACATTGAATTGTATGATAATGCTGAATACATCCTTGATCTTGGAAATTTGAAGCGCAATCTCACTTTTAGCTATCAATAGATGCAAGTACGATGGCACCAACGATAGCAGATCCCAAACAAAATTTCAGGAATTGAACCTGAATTGCCATTTGATCCCCAATACACATGATCTTTCTAATGCATTTGCAACATACACCTTAAATATATTATGAGCATGATTACTTCTCTGCAAAATGACTGCTATTGCTTAAGACTAATCTAAAATGGAACATGATCTACAAAGGTATTAGAAAGAAGTATGTTAAGATCTACAAAAGCACGAAATACGAATGCAAAACCTACCAGGACGGGCTTCCATAGTCACGGAGACCTGCTACAGAGGAGAAAAAATTCGAGAGGGAATCAGAAAGGCAGAGATGGAGAGGGAAGCAGAAAGAGGGAGACAGAAAGGAATGGCTCAAGATAACTCTAGGTGCAAAGGGAATGGGATTTAAATGAGAAATGAGAAACGTCAAAAATAAATATCACTTGGTTCAAGAAATTGTAAAGGACAAAAATCGAGGCATATTTTTGGGGTTTAGAAGAATTTAGAGATTTGAATATCTTTTGGTAGATTAATGGGTATGGAAAAGTGTGTAATGGGCATGGAAAAGCGTGATCACTTTGGTAAATTAGGCAATGGCCATGCCAGGTATGTATGGATTAAGAACAAAGACACTTATCTCTGATTGGCTAGAGCAAAAAGCTGACGTGGAATTTCTCTATTTTCACAAAGGGCCCTTTGGATGACCCATATTTTCTCTAATGCAAGTCTCTCCACCTAGATTTAGGTAGCCATCTATCTTTCAGTTCATCAGAGGATGTGTCTACTCCTCCCAATAATCCATATACCCGTGTCCAATAATCTATCAATGCAAGGTTGGTATCATCAGGATTATGTCTCCAATACTTGATGTATTCAGAAATGTCGTCCAATGTGCTTTGTAATGAATCCATCTCTGCAAAAGGCGTAAGAGCTTTTGGTTGATCTTTGGGAATCTTAGCTTTACCATTCCCATCTACGTGCTATATAGGTACTCCCTCATCTGGCCTCCATTTATCATCTGAAGGTCTCATCTTCTATATTGGCTTATTTCTCATGACCCAGAAAGTGTACTGAAGAGGTCTAGATTGAACTTCCATATCAAGAGCATAACCTTTGATAAAAAAATTTCAATCAAGCACCTCTTGTATGATCAACCCTATAGGAGAAGGTGAAATGCATTCACTAAGAACTTCCATTAGTATAGGAAGATTGGTCACAGTTTGAGATTTCAACTGCACACTATACTTCTCAAACAATGCATCTACATCCTCATGAGTATGTCCAGACATTAAGAACTCTAGATTCACTCTTTCAGAAACACCCACAACTGTCAAATAAGATAGGAATAAGAACATATACCTATTTTTATTTTGTCTAGTACAATTGTCAAGTTAGAGGAGGAATTTTAGAGGTAAATCTCAAGGTTGGGGACGTGAACTTGAGGCTCCAACATGTTCAAAAGCACCTAACTTTCTAAACCTTGCCTTAGTCAAATTCTCTAGATTATTAGGCTTTCTATCCAACAATGCACTGAAGAGTGGTTGGCTACCACCTCCAGGGTTGTGGAGGTCACCAGAATAACCACTCTCATAGTTCCTCAAGCACCTCTTCACACTTCCAATATGAAAATCTGGACCATTACTCCACAATTGCAAACTAAAATGGCCATAATAAATTGGCACCGAGCTATGCACTATTGCACCTATCAGAGAGACCTGCATAGGATAAGCTCTATTGATTTGCTTGGGTATGTAACTATACTGTGGCAAACAAGCCTTCGATTGATCCATCTTGTCATATCTAATACAAACATAGTTATTGGGTTCCAAACATGATAATGTTATCCATATCCAATAAGTGGATCTACATGATAGTTGGTCTATTATGTGATCTTTCATTTGATCCCTTATCTTAGCCCTTTGGCTTGGTTGCTTGGTCTTATCCAGAATCTCTTTTAACTTAGCACACAAGTTGCAATTTCCAAAGTTGTTCGAAGTGTCTTTAGTGGCATGCTTGAAGTGCTTGGTCCATAGTCTACTGAAACTGGGTTGAGATAGTGCAGGTACCATTAGTTCTAGAAGCAAAGCATTCACTTCCTCCAATATATTCTTCTGTGTACAATGGAATGGCAATCTCTTCTCGACAACTGTTTTTTCCTGTTGATCTTTCCTACTTTTATGTGGCATATTATCAGCATTGAATTCATATCAAAAACCTCCCTAGCAGCCAGGATCCTAGAAGTTGGCCTCAACATGCCATTATTTCCATGTAATGCAATTTTGCTCCCCTTTGCATGACTTGCTTGCCAATTTTGCCAAGATGAAATTGGAATGCCATGAATATGTATCCATGCACCTTGACATATCCATGCCCCTAGTAGTGGGCATCTTTTTTTCTTTGAATATTTTTCATCTTGAAGTGCAAGCTCATGAATGGAGTACATGTAAGTCCTCCTCTCATCACAAGTATACTCCTGGAAGGTGGCTCTTGCTTCCACCAATTCATCAATTTCAAACTTTTGAACACAATTAGCCCAACAACATTCCATTCCCCTTACCTTAGCCATAGCTTCATGTGAACAATCATTACTTGACTTGGACCTCTTGCTAGAATAATGTTGAATACACCATTGAGTGTGCCTTCTTTTCCGAAACTGTAGTCTTGGCAGCTATTAGAGGTGCATTAAGAAAATCAGTGTCATCCACAATCTCTGGTTTAAACCATTGGTCTGATAGATTGATTTTGTCCCGATCAAATGTTCATCCAAGTAGAACATGGCGAGAACATTGTTGAATCCAATATTCGGATGTGTCATTCAACTTTCTTGATTAAATTCGCATTAACCATTTTTTATTTCCCAAGTAGCTAATGTTTAAGGAGATTATGCGAGGGCCAAACTTTGTAGTTGCACAGGGGTTTTGATAAAAGAACTGGTAGCATTTTGCCATTAATTCAGACATCGAAGCATTTTTGAATTATCATTTTCCTTCTTGTGTGTTGAGACCGATGTTGGAATAAGGGAAATTCAATGTAAGATGTGACAATGTAAAATGCCTGCTCTTTATTTTCAAAGTCCTGATCTTTCCAACTGAATTTACCTTTGGTTTGACTATATACGATTTTATTTATGCAAGTTTGCTAGAGAGCAGAAGATTTGTTCTTGCTGGCTTAATGGTCTCCTGTGTTTTCGGTTTCGGATTGGTGAAAAGAGGTTAAGGTAAATCTTTAAGCATTCAAGTTGTTCCATTAAAAATGGGAGAGTTTGCTTTGAGGAGAATTTGCTTTGAGGTATATTTAAGAAGGTTAGCATGTCATCCAGTTATAAGAATGCGTTTAGAAACAAAAGCTTTTCTAACTTCAAAGGGAAAACTTCTGCTATGCTGTCTGAGGACATTGCATCACGGATACTTGGAGTAGTAAAACTGGCAAAGACAATTGCTTGGAGATGGAAGTATTATCATGCCAGTAATAATTCCTTGTGATAGAGTTTGGGACTTTATGAAATTCTACAAGAATATAAGGCTTCTTGTAAATATGAAATATTGAATCCACCATTTTCTTCACCCAATTAAAGAGACTGCTGCTTTCCTTCCGCAATGAAATTTTTGATTTATTTGGATTCATGCTTTTAGCTTCTTGTTTGGGACATTTTAACATTGACAATATCATTTTCAAAACTACCATTTTCCTTTCCACTTGTGGTAGCACCAGGTGAATTCATGTTGTTCCTATTTGTATTTGATGTTAAATTACTGCATGTAGAAGATTATCACTCATACCATCATGGGTGCCAGCATCTGTTTCATGCCCAACCTCTACGTCTACACTTCTGGTTCCAAAATCTATCAAGGCTTTATCTTTATACCTCTGTGTATGGTCCTTCAGCTTCATTTGCCGTATTTGTATCAATTACTGATTTGTCAGAAGAGCTAATGGATGTTCCAGGTGACATAGAAATATCTAGATGTGCCTTTTCAGCTAGCTATGCAATTGAGCTCTTGAAAAGGGAAATTCATACTTTGAACTAGAATTGAGAGCGGCACCAAGGATCTTTGACACATTGTTGAATCGGAATGTGGTATGATTAAATGCAATTCTTTTGTGTTTATCAAACACGAACAGAGATACTTTGCTTTAGAAAGATTTCAGAACATGCAGCATGATGGAATAAGGCCAAATAAAGTTACCTTTTTTGTGTCCCTTAAAAGCATGCAACAACATAGGCACCTTAGAGCATGGCAAATATATTAATGAGTGTATAATTGATAGTGTGTTTCAATTTGACATCATTGTTGTTTATGTATGCTATTTGTGGAAGTCCACAAGAAGCACATGAGCTTTACAACACATTGAGCTTCCTGAAAGCATCAAGCATAGGTGGAGCAAGAGATCATGGTTGCATTCAGGAGCAAATAATTGAGAATAAGCTGATACCTAACATCTTTGGGGGAAATAAGAAGTCAATGCGCAAAAAGAGGAGATACAGCCCAACAAGGTTACATTTCTCAGTTTGTTACATGCATGTGGCAACATAGGTAGCATAGAGCAAGACCGGTGGCTCCATGCTCAGGTTATAGAAATTGCGCCACATGACACTGTTCTTTCAAACAGTCTTATTGATATGTATGCTAGAAGTGGGAGTGAATGGGAGTTTAAACGAGGCACACCGTGCCTTGGATGGACACTTTGAACCAAAATGCAGCCTGGTGTGGTGCACTGATTGCAGGGTATGCTCAGCATGGTCAAACCTCTCTTGCTTAAGAATGTTGCAACAACATGCAGGTTGAAGGCATAAAGCCTACCAAATTTACTTTACTTAGTATCTTAAAAGCATAAAGCAGCATAGAGGAGTTGAGAAGCTTGCATGAACAGATCATTGAAGATGGTTTTTTAAACAACATTGCACATGTCTACGTGTGGACAACCATACTTAATGCATGCCAGATATATTTGAACTTAGAGTTTGGTAGACAATGATTTGATATGCAATTCTTCATTTGGATCTCGTTTATGCTCCAATCCATGTACTTATGTGGAATTTTTTTTGTCACTATTGACTATTGACGAGCAGGAAAGAGTTCATATATTAAAAAAATATGGCAACATAAAATTAATCATGAAAAACTGTTCAAATTGTTCAAAATACTGTCCTTTGGTAACATGGTTTTGTATCCCTAATTGATGATGCAATGCTCTGTAAAATGCGAATGAACTACCCTATATGGGTCAGATTTTGGATGTTTCTTACCACGATTTATGTGTCCAGAAGTGATTGTGGCCATCTCTGCTATTTTCTGCAGCTTGCTCCAACTTTGTCGTATTTAGCTACTGCCCAAACGTTTAGGACCTTTATTTTTACTCCGTTCTGCAATTCCACTATTATGTTAATGCCTTATATATTGATGAGCAGACAAATATAGGGTAATGCTTTATATATTGATGAGCAGACAAATATAGAGATACAGGGATGACAGCTTCAATTTTTTGCCTTTTTATGCATGCAGAACATATAAATCTACGCCAAAAATTGCATTTTTATTTCTGACTAAATTCCTTTGGGGCCTTTGAGTCTGTGTTCTAATGATCTCCACCTTTTACAGGCAAGTTCTGTCTGTGGATTCTCTGCCCCTAAAACCATAACTATATAGGTATTTTTGCACTTCTGAAGCAAGTCTGAAGATTTGTTTTTGTCAACATGGCAGGCAATGTTTTGTTTTTGTTTATATGTAGTTTCTTAGCATTCGATTGGATCTGAAGGGTTCCTATAGTAATTGTAACCATTTTATGCCGTGATGCCCTTGCAGAGTCCCTTTTTGAATCTCATGGCTCCACTATTAAGTCTTCATGACATCACAGTTTGATAAGGTAAGATACGCTTTCATTATAAGTTTAGGATAGAGAATTGCTTTCCTTATAAGTTTTTGACTAACCTAGATGAAGTATAAAATTTTAGATCTATAAGGATCTAATAAAACTTTCCAACCTTCTTTTAAGAGGTCCCATGTCAATCAAAGGCCCTAAAAGAAGTATGGCTTCTACAACATACAAATTTAAGACAAATACATGTTATTTTGCTGTACATTTACATTCAAGGACATTTAAGATATGGGCATGCTGTGTAAGAGAAAGCCATAAAAGATACGCATAGAGAAGGATAAATCAAGGCCGCAAGACTGGCTTTAGTACTACTTGAGATCGTTTTTGATGTGACAGAGCATCCAACCAGATATATTCAAGGCATTATAAAGATCTTCCTTTTTAGCATCAGCATGGCAATGCCAATTTTGAGACAGGAAGCTAATGTTGAGTGGTAAAATAGGGTGGCGGCATTTGTGTTTGTGCATGTTGAATGGTTCAGTTACGAATGCAGATTTTGGGAAGCAACCTATTGAGCTGGAAGAATCTTGGGAGTTTGGCTCTGTAATAGGTCAGTTATTCATACAATAGACTGGTTTCTTGGAGATTTAAATAATTTTGATTGATTGAATCTATTGGAAGGCTTCCTGCATTTGGAGCTATTTAAAAATTGGAGCAATGATGGAACCGCTTGGGTTACATTTATGAGAAATCAGGTTGGATTTTATATCAGATTTTTGGAAGAATGCAACTTCATGCGATTGAACTTTTCCTAGAGTTTCTTTTAAGAATCCCATTTTTCCAGAGCATGTTTTAAATGTTTGATGGTCCATTCTAATATACTTGAGACTACCAACTACCATGTTGTAGCATGGGTCATAGGCTAATAAACGTCACAACTTAGGTTGAGAGCGAAGCAGGAACTTCACGAAAAATGCTACTCTCACATCCATTTGCTGTTTGTTTTCACAGTTGGATACCACTTACTATATCTTGTTCTGTTTATCATTGTGGAGACTAATGAACATCACAGTTTAGGTTGAGAGCAAAGCAGGAACTTCACGGAAAATGCTACTGTTACATCCATTTGTTGTTTGTTTTCACAGTTGAGTACCTCTTACTGTATTTCTTTCTACTTATCATTGTGGAGACTGAGAAGATACTCAGTAATGACTTTGAATTTCATATGATAGCCCATTTATAGAACAGAACATGCAGCAGATTTATGTACTCTCATTTCCCTGGTGTTGGCCTCTCATGTGAGTTTTTGTTTGGTTGCTTAGACGAACTATGTTTTTCTATTTTATCATTTCCATCCTTCAAACGGGTTGGCAATGTCCATCCTAATAAAATGCCAATGCCCATGTGTTTCTAAGGTCATCAAGAATTTCCACAGTGTTCTTAAGTGGCAGTTGATAATTGAAAATTTTCTTAGTGGTATGGAAGACTTTGATAAATGCACAATCCAAATATATATTCTTGAAAAACTATATTTAGATCACAAAGATTGGACATATTCTTAAGCAATACGCTATAAGGATTAATATGATTTTTGCACATGTCTCGCTGTTGAACTTGGTCTGCTACTTGTGTTTGGGTGTTAATGTCTGAAATTAAAATATGGGAACATGTCAACAAGAAAAGTTACTAAATATTAAAAAAAAATTAAATTAAATTGATTTATATCGTCCATGGAGACCAAAATGTGTATGGGATAAAAGAATAGAAAAGCTTTGAAGTATTTGGTTTGGCCAGTTTTAGCAAGAGCATAAATAGAAAAGGTAGGAGTGTTTCTGGTTTTAGATAGGCAACAATTGGTTTTAGCGCTGGTCTAGATATATGGGTTATGATATGGGCAAGAGCTTGATAAATCCTTTGTATATTATCATCTTACACATTGTCTTAAACAATTAATTATTACTTTGTTGTGATTATTATTGTCATTATGTCATGAATTTTGTATATCCAAGATACGGTTGCTATATTCTTCAAGTGAATAAAGAACAATACATTATCTCTAACATGGTCAGAAGGCAAGTGATATTTCACCTTTAACCATCTCCCTTCCAAATTTTAATTGAAGTGGTGGCTAGAACAATAGCAAAAGCAACCAAGTGACAACACTTACGAAGCAACCCAAAAAACTTTTGCCTATTGTTATTAGCCAATGCACTCTATACTTCTAACCTCTTAGAAGAAGCAGCAATTTTTAGAGAACAAAACAGACTCCAAGACTCCAATTTTAGCTCAGGCTTGATGAAATTTTGCACCATCACCAAGGTTGGACCAAATGACATTCGAAGGATCTACTTTTGCTTCAGTTTGAATATGCAGATGTTCCACTTTACATATAGTCTGGCTAGATTTTTTTTTTTTTGAAGAACTGTGTCATCGATATATTAAAAGAATGGTAATGTTACAAAGCAAGTGAGGAGGAAGGAGAACTGCCCCAAAGAGACAGCGATACCTCGACACTCCACAACAAACTCACAAAAAAACCGCAACTCTACTGCTGTACAAACCGACCATCACCATCTACAACACCTAAGAAGTCCCGCCAAATGGCAAACTTCCGCTCTACTAATCCCGGGAACACCAGAAAGCTTTGAAATAGCTTGTACGAGTCGAAGAATCGAGAGATTTGCGAATTGTGGCTGAATCCCCCTGAAAGATCCACAACCGCCGCGCTTCCAAATCAACCACACCAACCAAGCCACGCATACGGATGCAAGGCTTCTTTGCCGCAGCTGACCAAGCACCGGGATACACATGAAGCAAACAAGCTGGCGGCTAGTCAATCTCACGAAATAGAGCCCGACCCAATCCCGGCAGACTGCAAGTGAGGGCATAAAACCAAATGCTCCCACGATCTCGCGATGAAGGCCACAACAAGGGCAAAGAGGGCTCACATCCGGCCTAAAGCCCGACTCACAAGGACATTCACCCGATACGGCGGTGCACCACGCCACGAAGCACCTAACCGCCGATTGGGGAAGTGAGCTCCATGTCCACGTCAAACCCGGCGCCATCGAGAACCCGGAAGGCTGCGAGACCACTTGCACGAAGGGCAGAGAGTGTCATGAATAGCCAACACCCGGTAACAAGACCGCACAAAACAAGAAGACACAACATCCGGATGAACCTTCCAAAGCTGCACCACCATATCATCCTGAGGGACTATAGGTATGTGTAGCGGAATACTCCCCGCCACTTGTTCCCAGATAGCCCGGTCACTACCCTTCAGGCGAAAGCGAGCTCGAAAGAACTCCCACGAAGCTAGCTGATCACCCCAATACCAATCCTCCAAGGCGAAACCACGCAGGCTTCGCCTCCAGCGGCCTCGCGTTCGAGCATGCACAAAGTGGCGACCAAGGGCAAGTCTTGCTTGAGGGTTAGAGGAACCCACAAGAACGGAGAATAGAATAGAATAGAATAGTTTTTTTTAACATCCACGAGACCAATAGGTCATGGGACCCATACAATGGGCGAGTACAATCATTACTACTAGGATTAAAAAACCCCTGCCTCGAAAGGTTTTCAAGGGAAAAACCTTTGCAGTAATGATGATACTAGACAAGCAGAGATAATGACTAACGAGGGGCTCGGTAATTGCGGGCGTTTATCTAGAACCTCAAGTATGTATAATGCCAAGTCATGCAATGAGATGGTGCTCGAGAAGTTGTGGAAGCGTGGAATGGAATGCTAAGGTCAAAAATGATTAGGACTATCTCAAAAGCGAGGCAACTCTTCGAGGAAGAGTATGGCTTTCATCTTCAATAACACAGGCGCCTTGGGCATATAGTCGCTTCTCGCGGCAATTGTGGCCGCTCCCATCTACATCTCAATCAAGTAGCTTTGTGGGACCCCGTGCGAATTGATGCAATAGCTACAAGCTTGTTCTGGACAATGAAGCAAGCAAATAAGCTTGGGGCCCCTGGTGCCAAGGTGGGATTTATGTGTGCATGATAATGACCGGTTTTACTTGGGCCAAAGTAAGCTGCGTCCCATATCTTTTGAGAAAAATGACCATTGAGATATTGTTGCAAAGCTCGGGATCAGAAGCTGGCAAACATCGAGGCGATTGCTCTGGTTGCACATCCCAATGGGCAAACCATGTAGCGCAATGCTCTTTCAACATCGTTTCAAACGCCGAGGAGATTCACCATTGCAAGTGCAAGAACGGGATACCTAACATCATCCATGTGGTGCACCTTGCGGATATAGTGGAGATGGCACTTCATGGCGAGAATGTTGAAGAGGCCAAAAACATCTCTCTTGTAAAAGAATAGCATAGAGGCACCGTTGTTTTAACTCCAGGTCGTAAGTGAGAAAGGACTTTTGCACCCGCTCCAAGCTCTCCCAAGCACTAGCACTAATGGCAGCCCCCACACTTCGAACCATACAAGAAAAAGGGGCTCTACCAAAGCCAGAAACAAGTGGGCTTTCAGGTGGCCAATCATGAATTTCTGCGCGAAAACAATTGTTTTGCATTACATAGAGTGCTCTTACATCCAGTGACCACCGCTTGGTAATAGATTGTTCCCAAAGTGTGTTCTTCTGCAATTCTACACCAAGGTAACTTTAACCGCAGCTATCATAGTGCATAGGGGAACATTGTGACGAGAAGATTGAACTACCAAAAGCTTGGTCTTTTGGAGATTAACACGCAAAACTGTGTTCTCACAAAACTGCGTGCGAGCATGTAAATGTTCTTTGCATACTAGCAAATGCGGTATGTGCGAAGTGAAACATCATCGCATACATAAGTTGCCTAATGATATAGTGTGCCAAATGTGGACCTCGGCTGCCATGATTATCAAGCCATTCTTCCAATTGATCAATGTACAAGCCAAAGAGTGTAGGAGATAAAGGGCAACCACGGCCGAACTCCAATAAGGGAGAAAAGTGGTGATAAACCGAGGCATAATCTGTTTGGAAGAGCACACGCACATGATCCCAAGCCCACCCAACACCCCCATGAGAAAAGGAGATGCATGTGGGAAAGGCCGGGAGACCATACAAGCGGTGCCGGGGCAACTCCACATGCCTGACGGCTTCCCAAAGCGCCACACAATGGCGAAGAGCGCAACAACAAATACTGCATTACCCGGGGAGAAGATGCCCCATCATGCAGAAGCGCTCCAAACAAACTTGGAGACCAACACCTTACTATGCGGTGCTAAATCCGAATGGCCAAGCCCCCATCCTCTCGGGAGGGAGACACTTCCACCAAGACACTTTAACAACAGCCCCTTCATCATCCCCGCCCACACAAAATTTGAACAATCTTATCCAAAGCCACGTATCTTACCCTTAGGAGCTAACATCGCAGAGATCTTTGTATACACAATGAGTGCTACAAAGTCACCGACTTGGCAATAGTGATCCTACCTCCCATGGACAACTTGCTACCCTTCCACCAATTGGGGTGTTTACGCAACCCCCCGCAAAAATCTCATCCCACACCCTCCCCATGGAAACATCCCTCCAAAGGGAATACCCAATAGCTTAGTACACACATTACAGGGAAGCACCTTCCAGGGAATAGAGCCAAACAAGGGGAAGGCGGAGTCAGTTGGGCCCATAATGCGAGCATTTACCCCAATTGAGGAAGAATGCACGAGGCCAAGGAGAAAGTATCCAAGAAACCCTTCACATTCCGCCAGAAATTCCTCTCTTACGCCACCAAGAAGAGGAAAGTGTCATCGATTTAAACTGGTTAATAATCTGCTGATTACCATCCCGCATAGAAGCCCATCCACCACCCCCTCCTCCCTTTGTAGCCAAAAACAAGCGGAGACGATTGCCTCCGCCACAATCGTAAACAAAAAGCGGCCAAAGGGCACCCCTGGCACCCTCTACCTAAGGAGAAAAGGCGGAGGGTTCACCCCGGCACACCACCGTAGCCCATCTTTGACCTATGCGACTTCATGATCATCTCTCAGAAAGCGTGGACCACAACCCAACGCTAACATCATGGCGGATAAGAACTCCCAACGGACACTATCATAAGCTTTGGCAAAGTCAAGCTTAAGATAAGCAATGCCTTGACTGTTTTCTGGCCCAATAAAGGCCCTCATAAGTCTGCGGCAACATTAGTCAAAATGTTCCTCCGGGAACAAACCCAGTACACCTTACTAATGGAAGAAGTCAACACAGGGCTTCAACTTCTGCCGGGGCACTCGCAATAATCTTATACACAGAGGACAACAAGGATATAGGCCTCCAATCATTAATAGTAGGAGGTCGCTTAATCTTAGGAATCAAGGAAATGCATGCGGTATTCAAGATCCTATCCATTTGAGAAGCTGCTGACAACTCAAGATACACACGGTACACGCAGACTCACCAGCCCCTCCCAATAAGTCTGAAAGAACTCCCACTGGGGATGCCATCCAACCGGGGACATTTATCCTTGGCCATGCACATACATGCCTCGCTAAATCATGCCCGGAGAGCTCACGCTCCAAGCTCTCCGGTGAGGCGGAGAATAGATGGCTTAACCCCCAAAACAAGCTCCTGCATCTCCTGCTCATAGGGAAGAGTGCATCGCTTAGCGAAAAACCCGAGAAATGAGCATGCACATACCTCGCAAAATCAGTGGGATCCTCCAAAGTCCGCCATCAGCCAAAGCAAGGGGCGCCATAGATCTTTGCATATCGCCTTGCCTAGCTGCTCGAAGAACACCGACGAACTTGTGTCCCCTCCTTCAACCAAGTAAGGGCCGCCTTCACCTGGCGCCTCCCTGCACTTTAACCTGCTCGAACAACAATACTGCTGCAACACTTTGCATTCTCCCCGATGCCATCGAAGAGGAAATTTGCGTAGAATCTTCTCAACTCGATGGAGACTATGTAACTCCCCGCGCTCTGGCTTGCATCTGGCGCCTACCAAAGACCTTGGCAAAACGCTTCACCCTGGCCAACGCAGTCACCATACCAGACATACCCTTCAGAGATGAAAAGGTATCAAGCCACAACTCTTGGCACTGGGCCAAGAAAACCGCGATCGGCCAGTCGGGTGTTCAAACGGGAACCGTCCCGGCTTTCTTGGCTAGATTTTTGAGTTCTATGAAGAAAGCTTGAGAAAGTGACAATATGATGCAAACTCTAACATTGCCACTGTTCTAACATTGTAGAAATACATTCTAACTTGAAGACAAATTTACATATCCATGACATAAAATTAAAATACGACAGCGAGACAAGCCTAACCTCAACCTTTTTAAAAGTTCATTGGAATTGTGAGCAAACTTGAGGGGGATGCTCTTTTATTTGTGAGGAAACTCAAGATGTAGGACAAATTTGATTTCCTTTCTCACCAATAATGAGCTTATCTGATTTAAATAGATGTTTTTGCTTCATCAATTGCATTTACGAGAAATATCCATTTCTAATAGGTTCTCAACTTATGTAATTTTCCACCCTTTATATGTTCCACTTAAATTCATTGTATTTATTAGCCTATGCATTTATGCCTGATGAAAGCCCAAAAATGCTGGGCACTTTTTCTAGTAATCTATGTTATTCTGATATATATCAAACTATAAGACAAGCCATTGTACTACACTCTTGAATCTTTGTCATTCTGATATATATCAAATTATAAGACAAGCCATTGTACTACACTCTTGAATCTTTGTCACAAATTAGAGGCCGTGAAATATTTAGCTTATATTCTATATCCAATAGGGTATGGTCGCTTCCTATCGTGACTGCCCCTCGGGGCACGGGTCACCCCCCCGTCGTGCCGGCGTGACATCGCCATGTGTCATGCCGACTGGCCCCTCTAGCGTGGGATGGAGGCAGGGCTTCACCACGTGTGTGACCCGTTGACGTTTTGTGGACGTCCTCTGGCCGCTATGGCCTGGCCGTTATGCGTTAGCCCTGTGCCCCGCTATCGTGCAACTGGTACCTGCCAGTGCGACAAAGCTCCGCGATGCATTAGCCCAGTTGCCAGTTGTCGTGTATCTAGTGTCCATAGCTGTGCAACAGAGATCCGCTAAGCATGAGGCCCTGTTTCCCGTCGTCGTGTAATTGTTGTCTATAATTGTGGAACAGATCTACACACTAGTGGCTGCGTTAAGAATACTGATCATGCCGATTCGAAAGTAGAATTCAATGCCCCTTGCTTGAATTCACGCCCATTCCAGCACTCGATTACGGAAGCCCAATTTGAATACCAAGCTCCTGCTATGGCTCCCAACAGGATAAAAGGACTTTCAATTTTCAATTTCCAATTTTCAAGCTTATCGATATCAGGCCGTGAGGAGCGCGATAACAGACATGGTTTCCACAAGAGGTCGCAGGGAGGACGATGGTGAAGCCAGCAACAGAGTACCTACAGCAAGGAAAAGGGTTACTGCGCCAAGGAGGAAGCGTCGGGCACCATAAACCAGTGTTGCATCTCCCACGATAGGCCAAGCAAACGAGGGCAGTGGACTGAAGATCAAATGGCCGACATATTGGATGAGGTTAGTGAGCATGGTATATCTGTTAGAGAGGCATCTAGAAGGTCTGGAATCCCGAAGTCAACAATAAGGGACTGGATGTATGGTCGTATAACTCATAAACAGACTGATAATCCTCAAATTCTAACAACTCTACAAGAGGAAGAGTTAGTTAACTGGGCACTCTCGAGGGGCCGAAAGGGGAATGGGGGTTACACTCTCTCGGTGTCAAAAGAGGGCATCTGCTGCATGGCTATGGAAGGGGGCAACTCAGATTTTCGTGGGGTTCCTGGGAGTAAATGATGGAAGCTGTTCAAGCAAAGGCATTTAGAGGTTGCACTAAGAAGTGCAGAGACATTAGATATAGCTCGGGCGCGTGCTATGACACAACAGAATTTGGATAACTTCTATGCTGGTCTGAGACAAATCTATGATTTAGTTCGATTTCCCGCCTCTAGGATTTGGAATCTTGATGAGGACGGCATCCAAGCCTGGGGAAGGTGAAGGGCATGAAGATCATAGGTAGGAAAGGGGAGAATAGGGTGAGTGAGGTTGTCATGAACAATAGGGAGTGGGTTACAATACCGGTATGTGTAAATGCTGAAGGGTTCATGATACCTAATATATACATCTTCAAGGGTACCCGGATGAGGCAAGATAACATTGCCAGATGTGAGGAAGGGGCAATTCAAGCTGTCCAGCCCTCAGCCTGGATGACTATAGAATTGTTCAAGTCATGGTTGTCACATTTTGTTGCTAGGGTCCCTGGTGGAGTATCTCCATCAAGGCCACACCTGATAATATTGGATGGCCATGGCAGCCATGTGGAGCTGGAAGTAATTTTGGCAGCTAAAGGAATGGGCATACATTTTGCCCTACTTCCACCCCACACATCCCATAGGTTACAACCTTTGGATGTGGCATGCTTCGCACCATTCAAGGCAGCTTTCAAAAGGTTGAGGTCTTCCTACATGGTTAGCAAAGGGAGGACAGAGCCAAAGAGGGAGGACATTGCAGAGCTCATTTCACAGGCCATTGAATCAGGGCTGACACCTAACAACATCAAGGCGGGGCTTAGAGCAACTGAGATTTGGCCATTCAACTCGGATATGGTTAAGCCAGGCTAGGAAATTGGCAGGTTTGGTAGGGTGCCCATAGAGCAGATTATGCAAAGTGGAGGCCAAGAAGAGGCAGCCAACTTGGAGGATGAGGAATTGGAACAATTCAACATGGCTGATTTGCAATAGTTATGGGAGGCACCACAACCTACTGGTGAGCATGATGGCCAATAGCCTACGTGAGGGCATGAACATGTAATTGACGATGTGGACATTGCAAGCCATGATGTGCATCCATCTCACCGAGAAGGCACACAAGATGAGAACCATGAGGCCATGGATGCAACCTTAAGACCCTCACTGCAACCTGTGCTACCATTTCGTGACATGGGAGCAGCACAGGCATGTGTGCAGCTTCCTGAAGACGTGAGGACGTCACAGGCCTACATGCAACAGTCTTAGGCCGCGAGGGCAAGGAAGAGGGGTTTAGCTCCAGATCTAAGTGGACGGGTGCACATCTCTAGTGAGTGTGAGGCCTTGGCTGCTGAGAGATGTAGAAGGGCTGAGGCTGCGAGACTAAAGAATGAGCAAGTTGCAGCCAGGAAACTCGAGGTTGCTAGAAGGAAATTGGAAAGGCAGGAGGCTGCCAAGAGAGCTCAACATAATAGGGAAGAAAGGGAAAATAAGAGGAAGGCTGATGCTGAATTTGAAGCCTCTATTACTAGACTTAGAGCACTCATGTACCCCAGGGGCGTTTCAAGAGTGGCTGCAGTCTTTAGCTTCCAGAGGCCAATGAGTGATGAGGTGAAGAGCAAAAGGTTAGAGGTTAGAAATAGGATGAGGATGAGGCAAGGGATGAGTCCAATTAGGGCTCCAATAGTGAAAACATCATTCATCATGGACTATGAACGTCAGTAGGTCAGTGGATTGACCACACCAGTTATGAGTGATCATACGATTGCCCATGATAGTGAAGAAGAAGTGCATGTTATGTGCAGCTTGAAAGATACACACTTATGCTCGGGAGACGTTGCTGGTGTGCAGGATGTTAGCATAGAAGGCTTCCTGCCTCTGGTCAGACCTTCCCAAACTCCATTAGCACAATCAGGTCACCAATGAAGATATGGGACTTGGTCAATAGGGAGGGAGAGCCACAACCACACGCTGAGATTAGCCCTGGGAATTCCATGAGGTTGGACACACAAGGTTGGGTCAATTATGCAGCAGCACATTCTGGCCCTCAACACGACGGGGATGAGGCCATAGACAAGGCTAGGATCATTCGAGAAATGGTCGAAATAGGTGTGGATAGAGGCATAATTTCCCCGGCCAGAGGAATGGATGTGGAGTTTGTAAAGATTTGGAAGGCAAATATGTCTGAAGGGTCAGGACCAATACCAAGATTCGAGGAGGGCAACACTTTCACTAGCCAGGTTTGTTTAGTCTACAGCAGGCGCTTAAGGGAACTGGCATTTGTGATACAATACTAACATTTGCATATGGCAGGTATCTGAAGACAGTGACGAGACTATAGACAACTAAGGCATCTGCAAATGAACCCTATATCCATTGCATTGTTTATTACTTTTGATAAATTTGTTTAACCCTAAAACCAGATCTCTGGGTGTATAATACAACAAAGATTGGTGTTCAATTAACTGGAGCATCAGCCCGACCTCTTAAGTTCTGTGTCATTCAGATCATGCTCACCACATATACACAAATATTATATATAACAACTGTGTTAAGACAAAACTAAAGTTCCATTACTTGCAAGTGTTAAGACGAAAACTAAAGGGCCAGTAACTCATTTTCATTCCAAAAAAGCCCGAGGGCTGCTACAAAGGATGGCACTTAGGCCCATCACAAAAACTCTTGGCCCGCAGGCCACATTCGAGATCATCATTCCATGAGAGGGAAGGGGCACAGAGGCCACAATCACATCAACCAAAAAAAGAGGAGAAAAATGATCGTCCAGTGGTGGCATTGCAGAAATGGGTGGAAGCATTCAAGGACCCACAGGGCTTTGAAAGAGGACGCTATCTTCTTCAATAACCACAATCTGGCAGTGGATTAAGTCAGTATCACATCGGGCCCTTTCAACCTGGGAGACTATCTCTGGAGACACCTCAACATGGACGGAGGAACCTACAGCACGGGTCACCTCTGCCGGTGTAACAAGGCAGTTGCGAATTGAAAAAAAATTCGGATTTGTTGATGTTGTGGAGCTGCTGGGGCTGGGATGATTGCTCTGAGGTCCGTGAGGTCGTTTCCCAAGCGACGGAGCCCCCCTCCTTTCGGACCTGGCAGTGTCCCAGGTCGGGCCACTTCCAGGGAAGCTTGTCCTGCGTGCTTGATCCATAATCACCGCTGTGCCTGATATGTTAATGCAAGAAAACACGTTTAGTCTAACCCCGAAACATCCAAATTAAGTTGAAGGTGACAACAGAAGTCGGCGCTTACCTGTGGCGCTTCGAGAGAGCTGATTAAGAATACTTCGGCTGTCAATGGAAGACGATGAACTCCAAATTTAAAGGACGAAGGGAATGATGGGTCTGGTGCGACCTGGACAAACCAGATTTCCAAAAGTCTTCGCCTTAAAGGCCAAATTCTTCCACTGCAGCCGGAGCAGAGACGACCCGAGCCGTTTAGGGGCTAACCGATTGAAGAATTAGGAAGGGTTTAAGGAGGTAGGCTGGAAATTCGGCGAAGGTAGGCCAATTTGGGGACGGTATCCGTTACCCTAGGGCATGATAGCTGGCAACCATGAGGATGTAGGGGGCCTCGGGTATGGCGAAAACGGTATAAGCGTGAGGCTGCATTGATGCACCCGTCCCCGATTGTGGGAGACTGGCAGACATACATAGGGTTAAGTGGCGTGTCAGGTGGCACACTCGGCGTCTTCGCGAGTCCATAAGGCTGGCGACGGCAGGCTCGGGGTATACGCGTATGGGGCTATTAAAATAACGACGGGGGAGCCTAGACCCCCCCCGGCTCACGATGCTATACCTTCTTAACCTTAGAGATTCTGAAGAAATTTTGTTCTACAATGCTGTAGTTTTGTTTATTAGGTATCCAACACACCTGGCGGACGTCTAAGCGCGCAAATGTACCTCGGCTTACAAGAGTTTGCCTCTTAAGTGCGCGAAACATGGCGACACTACCCTACGAATGTCAATCTTTTTAGCAGGGTTGCCTAACCCCCCCTGCACGATTTCCTGCGTTCTGAGCTATGCCACGTGTCGTGCCACGTCGGCTGTTTTCTTTTCTAGCCGTCCGATTCGTTATTTTCTGATCGTAGGGTCAGGGAAATTAGAAAAGCAAGTATTTGCTGTGGGAGATCTACCAAGCTTTCGTGGTTTCTTTCTTTTCTTCCTGGCCGTTTAGGGCAAGTGCTGTTGGCGACCGTGTTAGGATGCTGTTCCTTTTTGGAAGTTGATCAAAACTACTATGAATAAAGTATGCGGATCTTGATTCAGACTTTATACTGAGGAGGAAATGGTAAAAACTACGGCATGAGCAGAGTAAATCTTCCCATTTCGAAAGATCTAACATGACTTGGAAGAATGAGAATCAAGAAATTGAGGATATTGAAGAAATAGAACATCGGGTTGCAATGCAAAATTTCCCTAAAAATATTATGTTTGAAAATTCAAAGTGGAAATCGTTAAAGCGAGTAAGTTGTACTTACGGAGAATGCATTTTTTCGTCCTCTCTTTGATGCATTTATATTTCGTGATACTACGGTGTAAAAAGAATTGTAGGGTCTTTTGGTAGGTAGCTCTACCATTTTCGTTATTATATAGTAGATTGAACCACTTACATTTTTTTTTAAATGCTAGATAGCTTGTTTCTAATTGAGTTCCGGACATGTTGTAGGGCGAAGTATGACAAGGAGTAAATACATTCTTTCCGAAGGTAGACTGTTTCAAGTGGAGTATGCCATTGAGGCAATTAAGGTATAACTTCTATTCGCATATGTAAGATAAGATAAATTGCCAACTTGGTGTACATTGGAATGAGCTTCTTCGAATGTATCCATTCGTACACTTACCCCCATTAGTACATCCAGGCGCAATAGTTTAGCCATGATTTCTTGGGTTATAACTTCGGCTTTCCCGCATGCATATAACTTCTGTGCTTCCTGCATGCATAAGATTCTTACATGATGCTAATAAGATGCCCGACTTGGAACACGCTTTACGGAACAATTCTTTAAAACTCTCTTTGTCATTTGTGTGCACATGTATATTCGATTCTGTTAATTTTGGAGATCATTCGACCCGATTCATTGTATTGTTGATTTTGCTAATTGCGAAATTTATATGCGGTTTGGGGACATACTTATGTTTTTATCCTTTGTTGATGCATACAAGCTATTCATAAATGCATTTTTTCTGCAGCTTTGGTTCAACAAAGAGGGAGGCTCGAGAAGCGAAACAAGGAGTTGTCCTTGCGGTGGAAAAGTGAATAACTTCCCCCTTGATGGTTGGTATTTTCTCGCAGTTTTCTTAAGCCAAAGACACGTTGGCGTTTTATTAAATCTTTTTTTACATCTTGCGGGAGCCAAAGAGTGTTGAAAAGATCATGGAAATTGATGAACATATTGGTCGGCTATGAGTGGTGGTCTCCGGCGGATGCTCGTACTTTAGTTGAACATGCTCGTGTTGAGACACAGGTATATATGTTCTCGGTTAGCTCGCATTACGCTAGTTTTTTTTTTTATTTATTTAGGGGTTGCCTAACCCCCCCGATTTCTGCATTACTAGCTATGCCACGTGTCATGCCACGTCGGCTCTTTTAATTTCAACCATTAGATTTTTATTTCAGACCGGACGACCCACTTAAAATTAGAAACTCCTTGAAAATCACTTCTCCTCTTCTCCGACCATCCCGATTCCCTCCTCTGCTTCTGCTTGCTCGACCCAGGCAGCTCGCCTTTGAATCCTTCTAGTCTTTTGTGCGTTTGTCATTCGAGCAGTAACCTGATGCCACATGTTCCGGTTCAAGAAGAAGTTAGCGCAACAACGATTTCACTAGCCGCCTCCTTGTCGATTTGGAGCTGGTCTTTTCAGGCTTATCCTTGGTTGGTTTAGAACCACAAGAAGCAAAAGCCCATCTCCCATTTATGAAGAAAGGGCGCAGAAAATGAAGAAGAAACAGTCCGCCTGAGGTATTCAATCGACAATAAGGTAAAATTGCCCGTTCTTAATAGTTAACTGCTTCTTTTAATTAAGTTAAAGGGTTTTACAACAACTCAAAATGTATGCAGACAGAAACCATGTCAGAGTGTCCTTCTAATCACAAAACTTTAACCAACATAAGACACGCGGAACACCATGCTAAACAAGGTATGGTCGAGCATTTTAATCTCATCTTTATTTTTCTCACCATTTGCGTACTGTAAGGGAAGCCATTGTAATATTTGGCAATTAGCACTCTTTCCTTTTTAAAACTGATGGGCATCAATGAGCTTGTTAAAAATAAATGCTTTGAAGGTCATTGCTAAATTAGCAGCTGAAGGTATTCCTCGCTGTATGTTTTGGGAACTGATTGCAAAAGTAATTAATGCCGTAACTCTGACTCTGTTATATTTGAGTATGAAGAAAGAAACCAGGATAGAATTATCTTGGCAGGGGATTTAGACTTTCAATTGGGAATTTAGCGCGGTTCTAAAGGGGACTCAGGACAAAGTGTGGCTGTGGCTACTGGTGTTTGCGCTAATATTTTTGCAAATGGTATATTTTTGTCCATTGATATTTCTTTATCACTTATGATGTCTAGTCTTTTCAACTAAAGTTTTCTACATTCTACAGAGAAACTTAGGAAAAGACTTGTTAAGAAAGGAGCGCTGGATGTTCTTCTAGAACATTTGGGTAACCTTCAGGATGAGCAGACTCTGTGGGCAGCTTGCACTGGAATTGCCAATTTTACTTCAAATGGTAATGCAATTTGGTTTCACAGTTCATAGTAGTAACATAGACATTGTGTACCAAGTAGTTTGGTCAAGTGCTTTGTTAACAAGACCTTGTTGGTATTTTGAATTTCCATCTCATAACCTTGCTCGAATATAACATATAACTCAGGACTGAACCATGGCAGAAACAAATCAACTACTTCCTGTACAAAAAGATATTATCTCTCTCGTAGTGAAGACAACAAAGCAAAGCAGAGATGCATGAACTTTTTAAACTACAGCAGGTGCCATTGTGATCTTATGTGGCTTGATGCATTTAATATTACATTTCCTTCTTGTATTTAGTGAAGACAACAAAGCGAAGCAGAGGTGTGCGAACTCTTTGGACTGCAGGCATTTAACATTACCTTCTTTTCTTGTATTTTTGTTCAGATCATGATCTCCAGCATCACTTTGCCTCCACATAAGTCAATATCTAGCTCTCTTTCTATTACCTGCAATAAAAGTTTTCCTGCTAATCTTCATGCTTACTAACCTTTGCCTATAGGATTTTTGAAAAGCCAATACAAGGATGGTAATTGTATCTTTGTCAAACAAAAGGCCATTGTTATCTGGATCCATCATTAACAAGATTGTAAGCTTTCATCTTCCGGTCTTAACAGTCTCGATTACTCACTTTTTTTTAGATTCAACATATGGTCAATCTATTTTGGCTCACATTTAATTTCTTATTTAGTGACGGTTTGTTAATATTGCCATTACTGCTTGGCTGTCATACGTCGAAGTCAACTTATGCCAAAGAGTTCTCTAAATATTGGCAGGTTAGTTCCGAATTTCGCTTCATGTGATCTTTGGCTTCAATAGCATGGTCTTATTATGTTTTGATTAAGAATCCAAATGTTGTGCAGCATGTAAGTATATGTTGGAGAAATCTGCCTCAAATTGCAACTTGTTTCCTTATTTTGACAATTCTAAATACTTTATCTGCGGTCCATGTTTGCTAAAGAGCCATTAAAAATCTTAAGAGTTTGTGTTATTCTTTCGCATTATGGACACGTATTGTTCTGGAAGTTGGTTGCAGCACAGGCAGAATACTAAGGTTGGTTGACATATCCTTGCAAAGTAAACTGCCCAGATATGAACAATAGCTACGCTTTGCAATTGCTTTTAATTGTAAAAGAAGAAAAGATTTATATTATGCATATCTGTTTACAAACAGGATAATTCGGTTTGAAAATATTACCAAACCACCTATTCAAAGACTGTTCCAAGCTGGCTAAACTACAAATTGTGAAAACTATGCTTGTCATATAAGGTAGGAGATATTGCATTTTTCATTTATATTGCATTTTTCATTTTATGTTTTTAGACAGTGTTTACCAATAAGAAATGGCTCACGCTCATTCATGAGTTAATTTTCCTTTAACTACCATGTGCTGTGGTCATCCAACTTGCTTGTGGACGATAGCCATCTATTTGTATCTTCTAGTTGATTTTAGACGATAGCCATCTATTTGCATCTTCCGGTTGATTGTTACATTAACAAGAATTAAACTTTAGAAATCCTAATTGTTAGAGAAGTCAGATCTCATTTGTTGCTTTATACTATTGGCACATCGTCTTGAATTTCCTATGGTTGGAAACAATGATGGTAAAGATTCAACTGGTGCCCCCCATATTCCGCTTATTTTGAGAAGGATTGACTATAAAGTATGTCCTTGAGATGTGCATTGATTTTTGTGCATGCAAGGCATCATAGCTCCAAACTTGGTAGATACCCTTCAATGTCCATGTATGAACTCAATGGTACGAATGCCTCCATGGTGATAAGTGGTGTGGTAAGCTTTGCATCACTGTCTCGACACCAGATGCCCTGTCCATATCATCCAGATGCCCTGACCATACTCAACACCTCCCCAACACCTCTTCAACCTTTTATCTTTCTTTCGTGCAAAACACGAATTATGCAGCATGCATTAGTTGATTACCAACATGAAGCTATCCCGTTTGGAGGTTGCTTGCTTTCAAGCCATCCGTGCACTAGATAACCACCATGTATCTGAGTTGCTTCAAAAAATACAATCTTGTTTACAACGTTAAAAATTAAAGAAATTATTGGTAAACATTAGAAAATAAAGAAATTGTTTGTAATCGGATAACAAAGTATTGGAAGGCAAGTTGTAGGGGCATTTAGGGAACATGAAATTAGCCACTTGAAATCATTTAAAGCATTTTTGTTTTTTGCTTCATTTTTGTATTTAGATGAACTTGCAATGCCTTGTTTGCTTGCTTTATCAACATGCAATAAGGTAATTACTATATAGGTTATATTAACCATGATAAATGTCAATCCCCGTCATATCAAAAAGCAACTTCACACACAATCGTATTAGAGCGTAGAAGCTATTTTCTATGCGCATTCTGCCCACCTTACTAATATTAGTAAGGAGGCTAGATTTGAATACAAACCACATATCTCTCAATAGTTTCTTTACTCCAAAGGCACCAATAGAGCATTCTACCTACCTTACTAATCATATTAGTAAGGATGCTAGACTTAAAACATACCACATATCTCTCAATAGCTGGTTTAGTACAAAGGCGTAGGTACAACGATTCTCACCTTTCTATTTGGAATCGAATAATTGCACCCCATCCTTTGCCCCAAGCCTGCATTTTTGCACACTTTGCTGCAATTCTAGCTATGCCACATGTCTCAAACATTAGATCTCCTAATTTTTGAATCCATGGCTAGGAAAAATAGAAGACCTATTTCCTGAACCTTGACAAATACTTGGACGATTCCCCCCCCCCCTTGCCTAGTCTCATTTTGTTTTAAATCTTCTGCGTTGTTGAAGCTATGGTCCCTTTCATAGAATTGTGGGATTTTCTAGGATTTAACAAGAATTGATAATGGGCGCAGGAGGATCAAGTCATAGACACGAAGACCAAATTGGTCATCAGTGTCTTAGACGCTTCAAAACTTGTGGTAATCCCCACTTTGTCGTACGAGGGCGAACCGTACATTTCCAAGACGCCGTCGCAACGCGGATTCTCCCTAGCAGGGACCCAATAAGGGGTGCACGAAGTAAGATTCAAATATTAACACATTGCCGCTTATTTTGACATGATTGTGTTGTGGGGTTTGTGGAGTTCACATGCTTTAACCATAAGGCTTTGGCCCTTAAATGCCATTCTTGTACACTTCGAAAGTGCATTGACTTATTGGTGCGTCAGGGGTGCCCTTTGGCACCATTTTTGTTTACGATTGTGGCGGAGGCACTGTCTCAGTTGTTTTTGGCTGCAGTGGAGGAGGGGGTGGTGGATGGGCTTCGGATGCAGGATGGTAGTCAGCAGATTATTAACCAGTTCGCCGATGACACTTTTCTCTTCTTGGTGGCAGAAGAGAGGAATTTATGGAATGTGAAGGGTTCTTCGGATACTTTCTCCTTGGCCTCGTGCATTCTTCCGAATTGGGGTAAATGTCTCGCATTATGGGCCCGATTGACTCGCCTCCCCTTGTTTGGCTCTATTCCCTTGGAAGGTGCTTCCAGGTAATGTGTGTACTAAGCTGTTGGGAATTCCCTTTGGAGGGGATGTTTCCATGGGGAGGGTGAGGGATGAGATTTTGGGGGTTGCGTAAAACACCTCAATTGGTGGAAGGGTAGCAAGTTGTCCATGGCGTGTAGGGATCACTATTGCCAAGTCAAGACTTTGTAGCACTCATGTGTATACAACATCTGCGATGTTAGCTCCCGAGGGTAAGATATGTGCTTTGGATAAGATTGTTCAAATTTTGTGTGGGGCGGGATGATGAAGGGCGGTTGTTAAAGTGGCTTGGTGGAAGTGTCTCCCCCGGGAGGATGGGGGCTTGGCCATTTCGGATTTGGCAATCGCATAGTAAGGTGTTGGTCTCTAAGTTTATTTGGAGCATTCTCCGCAGATGGAGCATCTTCTCCTCAAAAGCAGACTATTGTGGCAATCTCTTCGCCATTGTGTGGCATTTGGAAAGTCGCTCAGGCATGTACGGTTGCTGCCCCGGGTAATTGTTGTATGGTCTCCGGCTTTCCCACATGCGCCCCTTTTCTCACGGGGTGTTATGGGTTTGGGATCACGTGCGTGTGCTCTTCCAGCCTAGATTATGCCTCAGTTTATCACCACTCTTCTCCTTTCTTGTGGGTTCCTCTACCTCCTGCGTTTTTTGCCCTTGGTCGCCATCATGCATGCTCGGACGCAGTTCGTTGGAGGCGAGAAGCCGCGGCTCACCTTGGAGGATTGGTATTGGGATGGTCGGCTAGCTTCGTGGGAGTTCTTTCGAGCTCGCCGCCTGAAGGGCAGTGGACAGGGCTATCACGGGAACAAGTGTATGAGGGAGTGTTCCGCTACATATACCTATAGTCCCTCGGGGTGATGTGGTGGTGCGGGTTTGGAAGGTTCATCCGTGATGTT
The DNA here is from genome assembly GCA_021234155.1 of Isoetes taiwanensis. NCBI lineage: Eukaryota > Viridiplantae > Streptophyta > Lycopodiopsida > Isoetales > Isoetaceae > Isoetes > Isoetes taiwanensis. The sequence continues at coordinate 170,974 of JAJEKV010000409.1, forward strand.
GTATCTTCTTGTTTTGTGCGGTCTTGTTACCGGGTGTTGGCTATTCATGACACTCGCCCTTCTGTGCAAGTGGTCTCCGCAGCCTTCCTGTGGGGTTCTCGATGGCGCTCGGTTTGGGACGCGGACATGGAGCTCACTTCCCCCAAGGTTCGGGTGCTTATGTGGCAGTGGTGCACTGCCCTCGTGGTGAATGTCCTTGTGAGTCGGGCTTTTTAGGTCGGTGTGAGCCCTCTTTGCCCTTGTTGTGGCCTTCATCGTGAGACCGTGGAGCATTGTCCGTTTTATGCCCTCATTTGCGTGTTGCCGGGATTGGGTCGTGGCTCTGCTTTCGTGAGATTGAATAGCCAACAATTGCCGCTTCATGTGTATCTCGGTGTTTGGTCGCCAGACGGCAGTTAAAGCCTTGCATCCGGGCGCGGGCTTGGTTGGTGTGGTTGATTTGGGAAGCGGCAAGGTTGTGGATCTTTGAGGGATTCAAAGCCACTGCAAGCCTCTCCGGGATTCCTCGACTCGTGTACAAGCTATTTCAAAGCTTTTGGTGTTCCTGGATTAGTAGAGCTAAGTTTTCCATTTGGCTGACTTCTTGGGTGTGGTAGATGGTGATGGTCAGTTTGTACAGCAGTAGAGTTGCAGTTGTTGTGGAGTGTCGAGGTATCACTGTCTCTTTGGGGCAGTTCTCCTTCCTCCTCACTTGCTTTGTAACATTACCATTCTTTTAATATATTGCTGACACAGTTCTTCAAAAAAAAAAAAAATACTTGGAATATACTTGATATTCTTCTCTATTTTGTATAGGGTAAAGCATCTCTAGTGCTAATACCTTTTTGATTTACATCTTTAAACCTTCTATGTGTATTACTAGCTCTAATGATCAGTCTTTTTCCTCTTAGCCATTCACTGAGATCTGTATCTTCATTGGCATTCCTTCTCCTTATGTGTATAATTCCTGTTCGCTCACAATTTCATTTGGCATCATATCAAACCAGTAATGGGAAGTTAACGCGCAAATCTTAAATGTCCGTAGTATTTTTCAATGGAATTCAAGCCTTTGCAGGCATACTAGTACGCTCCGATATAAGGGAAAAAAAAAACCCTTAAGAAGGTTACCGCCAAACTTCAAATTACCACGATCAAAATTCTAACGCAAACCCAACTGCCTAGCCTTCTTCCCAACCCTGCAATTCTGCTAGTTTTTTTTTATTGCATGACAATCCCGTGGATAATAATTCTTTGATTGGAAACTTAAAGTGTTCTACTTTGCTATAAATCGCCAAGCTTTTCTTATTGAAGAGCCACAAGAATCGACAAGAATCTATGTATAATTTCTAGACATGCACAATTAGATGCCGCATAGCTTTTCACGATCGCATCATGTAACTTTTTGTATTATACCTTGGAATGCATATTTGATTTTTGGACATGCTTTATGCAACAGGGATGTGAATTACACTTGGAGTGGCGTGCACTTAGTATTTATTCTCTCACACAACGTAAGTAAGCTCAGGTTTCTTCTTCTCACATTCAGGTATTGCAAACATGTTTTATGCTTCTTGCCAGGCTCTAACTAGATAATTTGCCAGTATATGTTATGCTCCACCGGATTCCCGTATCTGTTAAGGCCAATCAATGTGCACGGAGATGAGGCAATGGGCGCAGCTGGAGGGTTTTGTAAGAATTTGCAATTCAAATTCAATGTTTGGTCCGAGCTGGGAGCCAACGCTTGCAGCCAACGCTTTGGTATAGGTCCAAGGTCAACAAACGTATAGGATTGGTACAATTCGCCAAAGGGGGAGCTTGCAATGATAGAAGGTGCTTGGGGTATCAGGCAAATGAATGATCAATCGGTGAGGTCAGGCTTGCATCCGATCATATCCAGATCTGCAATAGGGTTCTCTTACTTCAAAGTTCAGGTCCCTAAATCCTTATGTTTCTTCTGTCTTGTATCAGGATGAAGAACACAGCCATGTCTAACCGTATGTTCATGATCAATTGAGAAAACCCTTATGTCTTCTACTCTTTTTTCTGATCACCTATGCATATTCTCAAGAAATCAGCTTCTGTTTCAGTTCATTTGATGCTTCTTCAAACCTACTATTACAGGAGACTCTACATTGAGTAAAGGAAGCATAGAGATAACTAAAGACTCTGCAGGCCACTTGAGTGAACACAATACATTCGGATGATGCACGTTTTATGTATCTGCTGATTGCAGTAGGCAAGGACAGTGTTAATCAATACAACATAAAATTTGTAGTGGAGTGCCACAAAATGATTGAGCACCTGATGTAAGAAGAAGTGATTGCAGATTGTCATAGAACTCGCAAAAATACTACTATATCTATTGTCTAAGCTTCAAAGGTAGCAGGACATGGAACAAACAGGGTGCTTTTTCAATTTTTGTCATCGAGTCTATGGCTTCATCATTCATTTCCCTAACCATTTTCACGTTTGCAGCTATGTTTGTAGCTGTGAGACTGAAAGCATTTGAGGCTTATTTCTAGCACAAAATTTCTGATACATTTGTGGGCAACAGAATAGAAATTCTAGCAGCTGATTCAATTGTGTCATATCATGAATGTAAGCTCTTGCAAACTTCCCGTTTCTTGCTTTTGAATTGATCTAAGTTTAATGTTCCAGTTTAGTATTTTGTGTTAGATTCAATATTTTTTTAACTTGTGCATGTGCAACTAGTACTCCATAAGAGGTAACAGATTTTAATTTCATTTTATAGAGACAGGCAATGGGTGAGTGTTTGAGCCCAACTAAACTAGAGCTCGGGTTTCCTCCATCCATTTCTGCCAGAGGTGGCTGGACATGTGATTAAGCATTCAGTTGGTTTGCTGGACAAAGTTAATGCTTTCCACTGCAAGAAGAAGCATAGGCTGCTTAAAATATCATTGTTTCTGTCGATGTTGTGGCAAAGGTGGGCCAGGACTTCTAATACTTTGATTTCTTTTGGCTAAATGACTTTAGGATCTTTATTTTCATTCTATTTCATTGGATTGCGATATAGAAACAGAAGCTTGAAAATAGCTTTTTTTGTGTGCACCTGGTACCAATTCTATGCAGCATCTGGAAGGAAGCTAATGCAATCAAATGATCAAGGAGCAACGGTGGAACTCTTATATAACGGGTACTATATCTATTTAACCCCTAGACTTAGGAAGTAACATTTTTTCTGTAAATTTTGTTGCTCATGCCATTTGAAGCTCGACCAGCGTGCTTAGGCATGTCCCTGTTCTTTGTTTATTAGTGTACAGATGGAAAGATAGCTTTTGTGCCACCTCATTGGGTCAATATAGAATAAATTTGCAATCCCGTCTGGAAATAAGTCTGACCTAGCCTAGAAGCCTTTATAATCTATTAAAAGACTACATTCTGCTTAGATCCTCATGGAATTGATTGTTCTCATGTTGAGCAGATAACTCAAAGCAAATTATTGGGAAAACTGATATAAGATGCGACAATTGTAATCTAAAGGAATTAGCTTTCCATATAAATGTTCCAATTTTTGAAGGACGTCAAAAGCATGTGGGCCAATCTCAAATTCATGATTTTGGTTGTTTTGGATCCATGTAGCAGAGAAGGAGCGTCTCTATTTTGTCATCCAAGCCAGCAAATGCTCAATGGCAAGGACAAATGTTCCAAGTATCAATTCTGCTGTAGCCCTTCTAACATATTTGTACCTCATGGAAAGACAACATGCCAAGTGTTGCAAAGGGTGATTCGGGATTACAAAACCATGGTATTTGACCTGTATTTTGGGAAATGCGCAGCTTTGTTTAAACATGTCAAAGTTAAAGATAATGAGAAGTTAAAGTGCGGACAAATTGAATCGATAGATGATAATCAAGCATTACCTCATAGTTGTAGATTGACATGTTCAGATAATGATGAGAGTATTCCCATGCTCATGGAACCATGAATGGGGTGACAAAACTGTCACCTTAGATCTCCTTGGGATTTTTTAAGAAAACATTATTTATGGGTTCTTATAAGAAGACTTGAAATCTATTTTTGCCATGGTGGCGTGCAGGCATGTGCAATGAGAGAATATCTATGCAAGAAGATCAAGTTGCCGAAATACTCAGATTCAAAATAATAATTTGAAGTGTACATGTGAGTTTGCCATGATGTTTTGCGTTTGTATTATTGTCTCTCTAATCTTTATCAATCACGGCATTTAGTTTTTGGTAGGTTCACAAAGGCTATATACCAATGAAACCCACTGGGACTGACTTGCTTCATTCAACATTGTCCATCATAATTTTGGATATAAGGAGGCAGTACCCTTTTAGAATTGTTGATAGCTTCATAGTAAGTGCTTGGTTCTTCCTTGATGGTAGGGCTAGCCACAGCCAAATATACTGAACTTCAAGGTTTTCTATTGCTCATATAGTCCAGCATCTTTTTGGTGGGACTTCGGAGTCTCGTAGAGTCTCCGTGGAGTAGCTGCTTGGGGCAAGTCCACGGGAGCAGCCTCAATGTTGATGTCATGTCCACTTGATTTTGGATCAAAGGGTATTTCATCCTCAACCAAGAGGTGTATTTGAGGAGAGATCTTCTTTTTCTTTATTTGATTCAAAGCTTGCTGTATCATGTTCCAGTGCGGTGGTCAGAGGAGGGACAAAAGGGTTCCCTTTGCCATGTCCAATGCTAAAATCTTGCTCATCAAACAATACACTCCTTGGTATGATAATGTTGGAAACGAATAATTTATATCCCTATTGTTTCTCCCTATCCCACAAACATGCAGCAAGTGGCAGCGCTAGATAATTTTCCTGCTTTGCATTCACCTTTTGACAAGTGAACATAATATATGTACCCAAATATTTTGAGTACCTCAATAGTATGTTTAAGACCAGATTATGCTTTCCCCAGAATACATTTTTGAACTACCTCTGTACTCTGTTGATGATATATGCTACAATATTCACTGCCTTTGCCCAGGATTTATAGTCAATATGGAAGGAGAATCTTTTCTTCATTTAATTATGTCTATATATTCTTTTGTTTCTGGACTTTATAAAGGATGAACAATTTTATTAGGAAAAGGAAAAGAAAGCACTGGATCAACATACTAGATTGTACATTAATCGAGAGAAGGGAGGGACAAGAAAAACCAACATCTACTTTTGTAACGATCAGCTTGTAATAGCCAAAGTGCAGAAAAACTCTCGAGAATCCCTTGAGGCATGAGCTTTTACAAGATCAAAAATATCGAAATCAAATATTAATTGATTAAATTGTACATGAATGTGCCAAAGCATTGCTCAAATTGAAAATAGAAAGTGCTTTAGGTAGAACAGGGGAGCTGCTGCAGATCACAGGCATGGCCAACTCGCTTAGAATCAGCAATAAGCCTGGGCGGAAGGGATTTGTAGCAGCCACACAGATCCTCGGGCTTGGAATTCTTGAGCGTATCACAACATTCTCTGGTAGGGGGAGTATTTCCAAGCACAGCAGGTGCACAAAACATGACGACATTGCTACAAACATTCCCTTGGCCCTCCACTTCTGCAACCATTGCCACAACCACCAACATAAAAATAAGCACTACCAACCCCCTTCCCATTTTTCCTTGCTCTTCCATATCAACGTTTTTGCTTTGCATTTATAGTACTAGTTTGGCATCCCTTTTTTTTCCTTTGATGGCTAGAATTTGGCATCTTATTCCTGCCATAATCCCCCAAATAAATAATCCAATCCGCCCGTGCTCTCGAGGACATTCTCCTTCCCTGCCCACATTTTTTGTCCCTCCTCCTTGTTCCTTCTTTCATGTATATGCTCCACCGTTTAGTTTCAACGTGCCATCCATGTGCTTATACTTAAATAAATGATATTGGCCACTTGAATGTGAAGAGAACTTTTTCTACTATATACTTGTTTTGCGCAACATGGTTGTCACCATCATCCTTTGGGTGTTGTACATCATCCTTTGCCATTTCATTCTTGGATTCTTGTTCTAGATCCTCTAATTCTCTAGATATACTAAAATTTGGGAAGGCATAGTTCTCTTTATATGGAGCATATGGAGCATAGTTCTAGGGAAAAAATGTCCAACCGATATTAAAGTACAAAGATGCTGATTTTTTGTGGAATCAATGATTTTGGAATGCATCCTTCAACAAAAATCACCCAAAATGGTCAGCCCATTTCACACATTATTAGACTACAAGGAAAATAATTATAGTGACTCCCATGATGTCAACAACGTTAATAACTATAAGTCGATTCATCAAATCTCTTTTTGCCTAATAGATTGGGGGTGTAAGGTTCTAAATTTATAGAAAGTAAAAACATGGACAATACCAACAACACAATGGTTTCGGTCTAGATCCATGCCTTTGAGCAATAAGTATATGTAGAGTAGAAAATGCATGAAAAATTGGTAATTTATTAATACTAGCCAAAACATTAATGGTATGTAGTAATTTCTCCTAATTTAAAAAACAGTCTTTTCTTTTTATGAATCTTGACATGGAGTGGAGCAAGATCAAGATTAAGGCTGAGACCATAATTACTCCATCTCTCTACCTCCACCCCAAGTCTATGCGAATTGAGTCACATCCTACTATTGGTGTGCCCTTTTTCAATGGCCCAAAATTGGATCATGGTCCACTATTGATGGCTCTATTTTTCCTTCTTGACTGCCATCCCAGGATATGTCGTAGAGTACTACATAAACACATGCAACCTCCTATCTCTTTAGAGCAGTAGGTGCAATACTTGATTCAACTTTATGATCATAGCATGATTCCAAATAGCGTGCTAATACAGACAGGTCCTACATTAACTATAAAAGATGTATTATGTTGCTCAAAGCTTGCAACGACTCACGAATGGCAAGAATATAGATTTATGGGATAGCAGGCAAAATTATTGAAGGTGCTGGACCTCAGATTGTTCCAGTCTTGACTAGTAAGTTCAATAGATCCCTCTTGGCAGCATGACCAGAGGAATCAAGGGTGCCTGCACTTGGACGTGCATGCTATAGATCTAAGTACTCTATTATTGGTCATATTTTCACATTGCCCACCCTGTTAGAGGATAGTAGAAATAAATGACAAGATCTCTATTACTGCTTTATGAATTTTGCGAAGCCTTTTGATATAGTTCCTAGGGAGAAGCTACGTGTGAGATTGTCACAATTAGGTGTCCCTAAAAAGTTGCAAAATGAAGTCTACATAGTTTATGAAAGAATCTCAACCTGAATCCCACATCAAGCCCATCTTTCAACAATTGCATGGGAGTGTTTTCCCATACTATTTGGATTATACATTGGTCATCACAAGAACTGGCTCAACATGGAGGTGGAGGAGCCCGCCTTTGTCATCACTTCATTAGGTAGCTAATATATGCAGATGATGCGGATTTTTTAGCCTATACCCCTGCAAGTATCCAGTACCATCTGGACATGCTAGGTACTTCTTGTTAAAACACTGAGATGGATGTCAAATTGGCGAAGACCAAGGTTCTTCTGGTATCGTCTTCTAGGCAGCATAGAAAACCTCGCTTCACTACTAGGGTCAACACATGGAGTGGTGCAAACATACATATAGCTTGGAGTGGAGTTTATAACCATCACATACTAGGAGACTTGTATCCAACAATAGGTGAACTGAGGCTAGAAGGCTTTGTATGCCATGGAGAATAATTGCCACAAAGCAGAGCTTTATGACTGGTCCCATCATGCATACTTGTGTCCCAGGGGATTCACCTATATGTATTTTGGATATAGCATCTGCATTCCTAGGGTCAGACAAAACCCCTTATCATACGCAGAAAACTGGCTTGATATACTCTTATACTCCTTATAATACAACTAGACAAGTGAAATAAATGGTAAATACCCCTTATTATAATTATGAAATAGGCAATAAAAGAACTCCTTAGCGTATACGCAGATGATTTATACGCATAACACAAGTGAATCCCCCTTGACTTATATCAAGTTTTGGTGGAGCTGATTTTTCTATATGGAGTGGAAGTATAGGTCCAGTCATATCACTTACCACTTGGGAAAGACTGGAACATGTCTAGAAAGCCTTTCTCTATCTGCCTCTTGGAGTCAAGTCCACAGTCCCCTATCCAATTCGTCTGTAAGACATAAGATTCCTTCCTCTTCAATGTACTGGTCTGGAATGACACATACTCTATTGTAAAAAAGATGGTCAATGTAGGGAACTATTGACTTCCAAACCTTGCCTACACAGTGGCCATGGATCCACATCGTTTTAAAGCCCCTTCGAAGGAGAAACACACAGGCTGGTTCTCCGGATGGGAATGTGTAGGAACAAGCATGCATACGAGTGCAGAGCAATGAAAATCACACTCGGTTGAAGCAATATCTGAGTGGATGCTTCCTCAGTAAGCTTTGGAATGGCAAAGTACATTATGTAACCAAATTAGTTTCACACGTGCCTATAGCCCACAACGATACCTGATAGCACATTTGTCCATGAAGATATTTTTTTAGGAACGGTCTCAGAAGCTCGGGGAGACCTTTTCAGAAGTTACAAACCCCTCCCGGATGGGAGGGAAACGTAGGTACCTCCAGTAAGGGAGATCCATCAGATGACTCTGATTTGCTTCACAATTTGATGAAGATGACGATGCAAGATATTTCAGAGATGAAAACCCTATTGATGGATTTAACAGCACAGAAGAATGAGCTTCAAGAAACCAACAGTCAATTGCAAGAAAGAAACCAAGCCTTAGAAATTGAAAAGGCGCAGGATGCTACGGAGATAAGCCGTCTCAAGGCTGAATTGAACCAAAACTCTGTATCCATGCAACAATTATAGGAAAAGAACAAATTTCTTGAATTGGCAAAGATACAAGATGATGCCTGTGACCTTTGGGAGGATCTGTTAGATAAATTCTACAGAAATGTTGATTCCCTTAATTCTAAATTTTTATCTAAAAATGGGAGAGCCATTCTGGCAAATTCAGTCATTTCTTCCTCTCAGGTCTACACAATCTTCCATCATCATGGCACCTAAGAAGGTATTGGCTAAAATGCAAGGTATTATTGGAAGGTTTATTGCAGGTAGTTCTAGTAGAAGATGCTAGGTCCCAATCTCCATGGATGAATGCTGCAAGCATAAAAGTAAGGGGGGTCTGGGAGTTATCAATATTGAGAAGCACTGCTTTGGCTGCAAAATATTTCTTCAGGGCCTGCAACAACCAGATCAACCACCCTGTGAGTGTTCTCATCTCCCATTATATTGAAAAGTGTCGTCCCTTTGGCTGGAGAAACCTCAAAATGCAGCTGCCTCATAGCATTTACTTTGACTTTACTGTCCCGGCCTCCATGCCTTTGATTATCAAGAAATGGATCAGAGCATGGTTAAAGGTGAGAGGTATGTACACATGGAAAGAAGGTGTTTCTCGGGACCAGCCTATTTTCTGGAGTCCTTCTCTAATCTTGGATGATCCGAATATGTGTTTAGCCACTAATTTTCCTAAATTAAAAACAGTGGACTAATAGAGGCATAATTTTTATAAGGGATATTATTGATGATTTTTTATCAGGAATCAACCCTTAGAGATTTGGGAGAGGACTCTAGGCAGCTATTCAATAGTGTTTCTCAGAGATTGGCAATTGGAGAATGGCACAACACTAATGGGTTCTGGCACATTAATGGTTTTTGTGGATACAGAGTTAATTTGGCTTATAGGTATCTTAACAGGAACCAAGAAACATCCATTCACAATAAATGGAATATTGATCCTGATAGAGTCTTCAGAAATTTGACCTTTATGTGGAAAAGTCCCATCCATCCAAAAATCAAGGCATTCATGTGGCAGCTTTGGCATAGAGCCCGTGCTACCAACAGAAAAAGGTGGAGGCTCAACATGTCTAATTCTGACATCTGTGTTAGATGTTTGCAGGATCATGAAAATGAAGAACATTTATTTAAACATTGTCTATGGGCAGAATGGACTCTGGAGTTAGCAGAAACTGAGCTCAACATCCCTGGTCTAGCCGATATGCAAGCTATTGAACTTTTTTTCCCTGCCAACCCAGTTGAATGGAGGAGATATATTCTCCTATGGAGAATGTGGAAGGGAAGAAATGCCTTGATTTTCAAGGATGAGATCGTTTGGCCCAATGCCATCATTAAACAAGCCCAATATGACATCAATTGGGTTTTGGAAGTTTATGGCAATCAGAATTGCCTATTTTCTAATGCCTGTATTCTTACTGTTTGCAGGTAATACTCTTATCATGTTTAAAAGGCTGAGATGGAAAAGGATGAATCTCCATGCGAATGCCTTATGGCTTACTCAGTTTGGGGTCGAGGTATCTAATGAGCACGGAGAGGAGTGTCAATGCAACTGCGCCTACACCTCCTACTTTGACGAGAAAATATATATATTGTGCACTGCAAAAGACAAAAAAGACAGATTCAATCCCGGGAAGGCTCATCTATGCAAATGCCCTTACTGCTTGTTCATTGTAGCTAACAAGGGAATGGGCAGGAAGTATCACTCTCGGAGGGAGCCTAAGAAAAGAAGATTTTCGGGTGAATACTGACCACCAGGCTAATCTTGAAACTCTTGAAATTGGATACTTTGCTATCTTTGCTATTTTTGAGCTACCAGAACTCTTTATGCTCTATTTTGAACTTTGATAGTTCTGTTTTGATCAGGGTCCTTAACCTACCCTTTCCTAAAGGTTTTTTCTCAAAAAAGCTACTGAAAAGCTTTGCATGTAACTTTTACCATACGGATTTTAGTATACTTTAGCCTTCAATTAAAAAAAAAAAAAGATGCTGAACTGAATCGTTTTAGGGCAGAATTGAACCAAAACTCTGTTACTCAGCTGCCCCAGGATTTGGTTACGCAGATTGAATCTAAAGTCTTTGATCTTTTTCGACAGGGACAAGATAGAGTCTTAGAATTAAAAGTTAGACAACACAAAGCAAGTAACATCAAGATTTTAGATATTGAAGAGACTCCAGGTAAAAATCTATCTGATATAGTAAATGATGTGTTCAAAAACAAGATCTTTCTTCATGAACCTGGGATTCAATCTTGCTTCAGAATTGGTAGAAAAATAGAAGGACGAGACAAACTAGTTATTGTTAGATTCTTTAGTGTAGAATTGCATAATCGCGCAATGCAACATAAAGGGAATCTCAAGGGACAAAACATCTGGTTAAATGAGGATTTAACTCCTCAACAGCAAAGAGATAGAAAAGTGTTGTTGGAAGAAGTTAAGAAGTACAAAGCTGATGGGAAAACATCATACATCCTTGGAAACAAGGTCATTGTCAGAGGAAATAAAAGTACCCTCAGAGTCTTATTATGGAATATCCATGGTACAAATGAATCTAAATTCTTAACCAGTATGGATTTGTCTAAATAGCATGATATTCTGGTCTTAGTGGAAACCTGGGAATATGACGTGAGACCATTAATTGACATCCATGGCTTCACTAAGCTTGTTACTTTGCATAACCAGAAAGGCGCCTCTCATAGAGGTTGGGGAGGATTGGCTTGCTATGTCCGCTCTTCCTGCTTTGATTCAGTGAAAATTGTGTATACCTGCCCATTCAAGCAATATCTGTGGATACGCATAGATGGGCAAACACCTCTTTACATTGCTGGTGTCTATTTTGCTCCCTTAGAGCCTATGCCTGCAAAAGTCTATGACCAACCAGAATTGGATCCGCAAGATCCCTTTTTGCATCTTACCAAAGACATTGCTAAATATCAGGCAAAGGGGTCAGTTTATGTGGCAGGAGATTTCAATGCAAGATTGGGAATGAGACAAGCTCCGCTATTTCGAGCTGATCAATGAATTTTGGCTACAGGAATATGCAGATTTAGAACATCCTTGGAAACGTGTGTTTAATGATCATAGTAACAATGTTATGGGAAATCATGTGCTGCAGTTATGTGGAGCTCTAGAATGGATTGTTTTCAATGGTATTCAAGCATTTCCTGATACTCAAAACTATATATGCTTTCAACCAATTGGTAGTTCTGTCGTTGATCTTCTACTAGGTAATCCTGCTTGCACAATGCTTCAAAAATTTCATGTTCTTAACAAGAAACTTGTTTCTGATCATGCACCCCTTAGCCTGACGCTAAAGGCTAATAAGTTGCCTGCTCCTAAGCAAATTTTGATGCCTCAGCACATCAAGGCTCATTATAAAAATGTAGACCACTATGCGGATGCTTTGACATGCAGACTTGAACAGGTGAAATGGCCAGCTGATGCATTTGAATACAGCCATACCCTGATTGAAAACATTCTCACAGTGGCAAAAGAAGTCTTTGGGACTACTAAACGCAGGTTCAGGCAGCACAACCAAAAGTGGTTTGACAAGAAATGAATGTTTGCTAAAAAGGCTTTGAGCGCGGCTGCTGACTACCAGCAAGTCAAAAAGGCATATAAAAAGCTTCTGAGGCGAAAGAAGAATGATTGGCAGCGCATACATGAAGCAGATTTGACTAACAGGCTACTAGAAGAGCCGAAAACGTTTTGGAACATAACAAAAAAGTCTCTTCCAAAAGCTGATTTTGCCGCAGAAGAGATGATCATTTGGCTTCGTGAACTCTTTATGGTTCCTCCTCAAAGGAAAATGATGTAGAAGTATCCTGTAAGTGAAAGCATTTTTACCCCACTGGTTGTTCAAGAAACGCTATCTCGCATGAAAAATGGCAGATCTCCTGATATAATTGGGCGAACCCTAAGGGAGGAGCCAAAACCACCGAACTGCTGCCCAGGAGCCGATTTGATGAGGGTGAGGCCGGAAAAGCAGGGATCAGGAGTCGAATGAGTAGGTTGAGGTCGGATATGCAGGCTAAAGTTCGCACAGGGCCGGATCTACAGGGCTAAGACTGCACAAGATCAGAAATCGGTCGGGATGGAGTGCAAGGAGGTTAGCCATACTGTAGAAAAGAACAAATGAAACCACAGTGACTAGATAAAGTAACATATTATGCCATATGTGTCAAAACTGAAGTTCATCAAAAGAAAATCCCAATATTAATCATTACATAGTAATATGAGTTCAACCATAGAGGCATAAATGAATCGAATAAATACTGGAGCACCACAAGAGTTAGAAATTTTCAACATTTTCAAAACCAAAATATTTGTAGTAGCTAGTTGAGGATAACGCAACACAAGTTATATCGTACAAAAAAAAATAAAGAGGCCTTGTTGAGGTATTTGTTAGGAATAATGGGTAAGCCCAGGATAAGCGATTTGTTAGAAGTAATTGTCATCCAGCATTAGAAATTAATATTGTGTGAGAATATTGACAATGTAAATGGAAAAATCGCTATCTACCAACACAATTTACAAATCCAAAGGCCTTTTATCCAACAACAACATTTTTTCACCTATTCTCACAATGATGATCTATGAGAATGAGAATAATGCTCAAATAATTATGCAAGTAAATTTCTAAAGCACAGTGGACAACCCAAGGACAAAATCAAAATGCAAATAAATTAAGATTGAGCAACGAGCCGTATATGGCATGCCCCAAATATAACACCCCATGAAAGCCAATGCATGATATACCAGTCAATACGCGCATCAAATGAATATTTCGGAACAATACTGCATCGTTTAACAAATCTACAGATTGTTCTTCAGTCGTAAAAAAGAGGCAAACATAATATGGCCCAATGATAAACTAAAGGTTTGAGCGCACCACCGGGTTTAAACACATAGTCATAGAATCACCCAACTTAAATGAATTAATGCAAAATACTGTGTATAAAAAAACGAGGGCCTAATAAAAAAGCAGGTATTTCGAATCACTGAAAGAAGCAACATCGTCAAATGTAATGTATCCCAAAAAAAATTGTTGTAAAATCGAAAAACTTAACTGAAGCACGTCCGCACTAGCTAAAGATTAGTGAGTGGTAAAAACAAAAAAGGGCTAAATACAAAACACGAACGGTCCAATGCACATAGAACCGGTGTAGACTAGGAGAACATGCCCAAGACCAAACGTAGATGTGCCATAACCGACTTGAGCAGCGGATTTATGAAAAAAAAAGGACTCAATGAAGGCGAAGGAGAAGGAAGATGCAAATTAGTCAATGACCTTAGGAAAAGATATTGAGTTAGAGGTGACGTGGCATGTTGGTACTGGCAGGGCCGGTTACAGCCCATGGAAAGGGCGGCGTGGATGAGCCGAATCAGGTTGAATCAGGTAGTCGAATCAGGCAGCGTGGATGAGCCGAATCAGGTTGGATCAGGTTGAATCAGCTGAATCAGGTTGGATCATGTTGGATCAGGGAGTTGAATCGGTTGGATCTGAAGCCGACCTGCTAAAACCCTATGAAGCAAGGCCTAATCTTACATGCAGGTGCCCGGATGCCAGGAAAGCTACCTATCGGCATGCTCCAGATGCTAAGGTAAGACAAAAAGTATCCTGCAAAAAGAAAAGAAAAAAATTGCCCCTGTGCATAAGGCCAGCATGGCTGCAGATCAGAGAAATATGAGGAATTGGAGCTTCCCCATTACTGGAGGATATGGGGTTGTATGGGCAGATAGATAGGCTTGTCATTCATCACAGCAGCAGTATACAATGTCTGAAGAATAGAGAGGGGTAGCCGACCCGGAAACAAAAGAAATGTGCACAGGCAATATAGAAGGGTAATGGCGACAACTTCTCATCGGGATAAAAAACCCCACCCGTTCGGATTTTCGAGGAAAACCCTAATGAGAAATGGTCGTCAGCAACCTTGAATGTGTTGTCTGGAGAACCGAAGGAGATGGGTCAATGGCGATGCCAAAAAAAGCAGGACCTCAGAAGATGGCGTAAAACCTGCAAGCAACACAAAGAACTCTAAAAAACACACGTGAATGGTTAGAGAAATCAAATATGTAGCAGAAAAAGAGAGCATCACCCAATAGAGTGGAGAACAGCATCAGCCAACGGGTGGAGAACAATTATGTAAAAAGAAATATGCGTCACCCTCGAGATGGAAATAAACAGCATCACCCGCAGGTGGAGATAGCATCACCCACAGGGTGGAGAAAAGCGTCACCCAACGGGTGGATAACAATCATGTGAAAGGAAATATGCGTCACCCTCGAGGTGGAAATAAACAGCATCACCCGCAAGTGGTGAATAATGCGGTATAATGCCGAAAAAAGAAAAAACATTATTAAAGAAAACAATATTATAGCAACACCTAAGGTGGACAACAACAAAGAGTGCATGAACCAAAAAATAGATGAAAAGTCACCCGTTAGACGTTAGGAACTGTAAACAAACATGGAGATTATCGAGCATCACCCAACGGGTGGGAAAAATATAGATAGCATCACCCTTGGGTGGAAAATAATTTAAGCATCACCCAACGGGTGGTCAAAACTGAACAAAAACATATAAACAATAGACGAACGCAAAATAATATATAAGGGCGGGTAGAGTGGGAAGCAATGGACAAGGAAAGAGATGCTGCTGTGAGAAGGCGCCGATAACGAGCCACAAGAAGGACGAGCACATATATAGTTGCTCGTCCCATCCTAGAATAACGATCCGAGGGCTCGGATCGATGCTATTAGAAGAGGAAGCATTTTTGACGCAACCTCCAGGGTATGAGCAAGGCAAGAACATGATTCGGAAGCTGAACAAAGCTGTGTATGGGTTGAAGCAGTCCCCAAGGGAATGGTATCTTTGCATGAATCAATTCTGCAAGAACAAGGATTTAATAAGCTACACAATGATGGTAATCTATATAGGTTTGAGGGTGTAAAATCGCTAGTGGGGTACAACTTTTGGCGAAGCGTTTAAGCACTTTAAGTGCTGAAACTCGCGGACGTCGAAGCCCATCACGCCCTTCTCCCTCCTTTTCCCCTGGGCGCGAAAACTCAGATCAGTGTTTCACTGTTGATGATGGAGGCATGGAGCGCGGATGATTTTCACAACATCAGAGGTCTGTGCAATTCGGGGGTGAAGCCCCACGAGGAAGAAGCTTGGTTGGAAAATAATGTCACAGATCGAGATTGGGATTCTGTTTGGACAAAGAAGTTGAACAAGGGAAAGATAAAATGGCACTGTGCAAAGGAGCATCTTCAAGAGAAGTTGGAAACACTCTGTCGAAAAATCTACAAGAATTGTCACAACAAAGAAGTAAGAAAGCAACCGGCCCTTGCTTTTGCGTTTGAAAATTGCACTAGATCAATACTTGCACTCGAGGAACACAAAGTAACTGGCTGCATTTGTCGTGCAATGCCAAAGATACCACAATAATAGACAAGTAAAAACAGAGGCGGATGTTGTAGCACATGTTAGGAAAATCAAAATGAAGGCAAAGCCAAAGGTGGCGGTGGATCAAATGAGATCGATTGCATGTGATGAAAACATAAAACCTTAGAGAATGCGTCTGGGAGATTGGAAAATCAGTTTTACTTATCACAAAGAATGGAGGAGCAAAGATGGGAAGTGAGTCGAAGGCAATGAGAAGGCCCTGAATTACAGAAAATGATATTGGAAGAGGCCGAGAACAGGTTTAAGACAGCCACAAATGATTTGGCTATAAAACAGGAGGAGTTCAAGCTTAATCCAAACCGTGAGTTGGAGGCGTAAATTAAAGATTTGGAGCAGACCGTCCAGGATGGAAACTTGGCACGTGAACAAGGTACAAAAAGCAATGAACACCATTAATGCAGGGTCAAATGTAAACTCAAACTTGAGGAGGAGTTAAAAAGTTCTCAAGAAGAACAGACTTCGCAATTCTACATAAACAATTTGTGGAAGCTGAAAATGGATACTCACGCAACATTTAGCATCTCTACTATTATAATGGAGATAAGTTGTTAGTGGAAGATCCATTTTATACATGTTCAAAGATGTGGTGCGGAATTCACTAAAGCTTACGAGGTTAAGTTTAGCAATTGAATTGCCAACCCGAGTATCATATAGCTTGTTGTTCATTGTTGAGAGGAGGACAATGTATTCATGGTTGCCCCGAAAGGTGCCGGAGGGTGTATTTGACGAGCTAGGTTTTGGCCATGTTGCGGGTGCTTCAAATAGTACACCAAAAAGGATGTGTTAATCCGTCCCGCAATTGAGGTCTCACCCTTCAGGGGTTCAAAGAAGGACAATGGTGCCATTTAAAGATGCACAACACCAAAAGTCCTATAGAGTACAAATCAATTGTGACTCGATTTGAATGCAACAAACAGAACCACCACCACCAGTCCCAAGAAGTCTGTCCAAGAAGCTATAGAAGAAGTCGTAAAACACAAAGACCACGGTTGTAAACACAAAGACACCGGTTGTAAACACAACACCGGTTGTGGAAAAACAACAGAACCGATTGTACACACACCGAAGCACCTAAGGAAGTTGAGGGAGTAATTCCACCATGGATGAGGGCAACTTGGGTGAATATTTGCCAAAAGGAAAGGGCGTAAGAACAAAGAGGGTAAGCTGGAGGATAGCAAAGAAGTTGTTTCAGCTACAAGAAAGAGAACAAGAAGTAGCTATGCAAAAGATGAAAGGGCCTCAATCATAACACCACACCTATACTAAGTGTGTTCAAGAAAAAATGCAATCCAGCCCTCAAGTTTCGTGAGAGCGATGTTCAACAAGTGATTGCTGCCCTTAACAAGCCCGAGGGTCAAGTGTGGGCATTGTCGGGCAAGCCCGCAAATAGTGTTGCTTAAAACATTGAATATTATTGATTCTTTTGTTGCATTCCTTTGTAGGATTACCAGTTGATTCTGTTAGGTCGAGAATCCTGGCTGTTGATCTGTAAAGGTTTCCACATTCAACCCATTTTTCATTTTCATCTTCATCTATTTATTCATGTAGTAATTTACATTTGTGTAGGTATTCGAGGATGTTCCAACGTACTAAATATTGATTTGGCAAAGAAAAGATAAACTCATTATCTTGGATTTAAATGGTGTGTTGGTAAAACATATGGTGCAAATGAACACATACGCTTGGAAGTAGGATTGACAATGACATACACTAGCTTGATTGAAAGTGATATTCGGACCGTAGCGTGTTCTTCTTGAAGACTTCGTTACAGAAGTGTTGTGTTGGTATATGGTCATCAATGCAACTCTCTAATGTGGAAGATGTGTTGCAAGTACTATGTCCAGATTTGAGGGACGGATTTCAATTTGTATGGGGACAGGAAAAAATGTGTGCGTACCCGGTTTTTCACCACCCTAACAAACCCGGGCTGTCGGTCATGATGAAGCCACTTGGGAAAATATATGAGTCATACCCAAGATTCAAAGGTAAGACTTTGCTTCTTGATGATTCATTATACAAGTCTTACCTTAGCAGTCCCGGAAATTTCTCAGGGTACCGTGATTCAAGATGGATGTCTATGATGAAGTGCTACGAAGACTTTCACCCCAAAGATAGAAGAAATACCGCTTGAGGCCAAGGCTCGAGGAAGAAATGAAGTTCTTGGTGAAGAACACACACGATACAAGCCTTGGCCTAAGGCGGATAGAAAGATTATGAAGCTATGCTTGGAAAGACTTTCTGGAAAACAATTGCAGTTCTGCAGGTTTGTGAAGGAGGAATTGGAGAAGGTTTATGGTGATGACGATTGTCATTCTCCATGATTATTGGCCTGTTTGTCATTTATTTAGGCCAAGGAATCCTACACTTTTCATGTACCATCTTTATCTTAATTTAAGAATGTTTTTGCTATATTGTTTATGTAGTTCAATGCAGACTTGTCTATAAGTTTTTGCTATATTGTTTATATCTACTTCAATCTTCGCAAGGGATGCTTAAAACTTATCAAGTGCTTAAAAAAAAATTGCACCGCAAGTGCTAGTGCGGTATGAGTCTTAATGGCGATATCGCTTATTGTCATGCGATTGACAATTACTTTTATGTAGTTGCTTAACGCTAGCGTAGTGTTAATGTCATCATGTGCTACTTGTCATGCGGTTAAGGTGCGGTGCTTATTGTTAAGCTATATAACATTTTAAAATGCTAGCCGCTTATTGCATAAGTGCTTTCGTGTGTTCAATTGCTTACTCACCGGGTAATGCTGAAATCGATTAAAATGCTTAGTGTTTGAAACTAATTAAAGAGCTAGAGCACCGTTACATTCAAGCGAAGAATCTGAATGGGTATGCATCTGAATTGAACTTCATAAATTTGATAGATAGACAAAAATAACATTTGATAGAGAAACAAAAACTTTGATAGAGACTGAAAAAAAAAAAGTTTGATAGAAACAAGATTTTTTATAAAAAAAGGCCCTCGGGGCGATTGTACACATGTTATAAACAAATTTTTTACAAAAAATTCGACCCCTCGGGCCGTGTCTTCTTCTGGCGGGGGTGTCTTCTTAAGGGGGGGTGTCTTCAAAGGGGGTCTTCTTGGGTGTCTTCTTAGGGGGTGTCTTCTTCATCTTCATCTGCATCTCCATCTGCATCTCCATCTGCAACACATGAAACAAACAATTGATTAAACAAATGAAAATGAAAAATTGATTAAAGAAAACAAATGAAACATGCATACCATTTATGGCTTGGGAAGTCCTCAAGTTGGGCCATTTCTTCTTCTTCTTCTTCTTCTTCTTCTTCTTCTTCTTCTTCTTCTTCTTCTTCTTCTTCTTCTTCTTCTTCTTCTTCTTCTTCTTCTTCTTCTTCTTCTTCTTCTTCTTCTTCTTCTTCTTCTTCTTCTTCTTCTTCTGTCCAACTTAACCTGTGTACTTGAGATGAAATTCATGATTGTTGTGCCTTATTCCTTTTCAACAAGGTGGCACCGGATCATCATACAACCATCATATAACCATATAGTGCTGACTTACTTTGTAGACCTTTATATAAGCGGAACTAAATCAGCGAGCAACACACTTAGACTAAGGACATCAGGTACAATGCAAGCCCCTGCACTGCAATGTAATCTAACCTACAGCATTTAACAACCTTAGCAAACTTGAGTATTTCTAAGCACTCCACAACGTAGACCTAGCCTGCAGTCATGCAAAAACATGAGTATGAAGAGCACCTACAATCCCAAGCCTAAAGCAAACCGATGTGCAACACTATGAACCCAACATCATATGCAAAAGGCAAACACCAAATAAACAAACAACTCGCCACAATCATGTAGCTACACAAGCAAGGTATCTTTGTACAAAACAACCCAACCCCGCCTATAAAACTGCGGCGTGAAGTTAATATGCATGCTATTTTCCAACATGCACGCCTATACACGAGCACCGCTATATAGCATGGTCTACCGCAACACTACAACATTGAAGTAAGGCAACACATTTGTTTTGCTTTTGCTTTTGAACGGATAATCACATGCAATAGTTACAAGAACACAATGTGTTTGCTCCCCTTTACGCCAAAGAAAAGATCGCCAAGCTCCATTATGAATCTGTATCACGCCACGCTAAACTAGAGCCGAAATGGCTATCGGTTTTGAGCCTACCACGATAGATTATCATGAATATTGTTAGCTCTAAAACAATATTTAGAGGAAAGGAACGAGCACCAATGCCTTTGTTCAAGCCAAACCTTTACCTTATATCGCATTAAATCGGCTTGTTTCTTCCATTTATGGCAAGATTTTATCTCGATGTGGATCATCATATTAACCAGCGAGAGATTCAAAATGGCCGTAATGAGGCGGGGCTTCTTTCATGCTAGGCACACCATCAACAAGAGCGGTTCGGCATGGCGGATGCATGCCTCCATCATTTTCAGCATCTAACGTAAACCCTTGTTACATTTTTTCACACTGAAAACCATCTAAAATATGATGTTTGTGCCATCGGCCTTGCAAGGGTCCGCTTTAGCATATCCGACCAAGCCTTAGTATGAATATAACGAAATATAATAGGTCATATACATCTAGAATTTTCAACCTATACAAGCAATAAATATCTTTAATATAAATGTCTCCACCTACGCCACTTTTGAGAGGATTTAATTGATTGCCTTTACTCCACCATTGCATCACGTTAGGTGGAACTTATTTTAGCACTGTTTTCTAGGCTCTTTTCAGCCCAACATATTAAAGACCAAAAAGTAAAAAATCTCTTTAGTAAGGGAATATCAAGGACCACGTCCTTTTCGTCCCATATCTTAAACCATCTAACCTATGGTCTAGTGGTAGGGTATGGTCGCCTGCTGCCGTGACCCCACCTCAGAGCGACGGTAAACCCCCCGTCCCTACGCTGGTTATCGCCAGGCAGCCATGGGTATCCCCGTCCAGGTGTCATCGGCTTGTGGCCAGGTGTCGTTATCTAGGTTTCCTTCAACCGAGACACCAGGTTCCATCATCCGTGTACTGCAATGATCTGTCGTGACTTGAATGTCCCGGCGCACCGCACTAGATGACCACGTGCACTAGATGACCACGTCCGTGTTGAAGAAAATACCCCGAGCATGCCGATTTGAAACGAATTCAATGCGGGTTTGAAGCGATTTGGCCCAAAGCTTGCACTCGATTGCATTCTTGAAATTGAATTCTCTCGACACCGCTATGGCTTCCATGGCCATAAAATCTCGCCCTCCTTTCCGCGGTTCAAATGTTATCGGAGAGGAGGCCGTGAAGAACACTGAAGATAGCCATGGTTTCGACGAGGGCGCGAAAGAGAATCCGATCTTTGAAAGGGGTACCGGAGACCGGCATCATCCAAGAGGGTTCAGCCGCCCGGGACAAAAAGAGAGGAGGGCACCACAGTCGTCTTGCTACTACCCAATGCCAAGGAGGCCGAGTAGGAGAGGTCAATGGGCGAAGAGCAAATGCTCGACATCCTCGAAGAGGTAAGCGAATATGGCATTTCAATTAGAGAGGCATCTAGGAGGTCCGGTATACGAGTCCTGTCGGGGATTGGTTATCACGGTCGAACAAGCCCACAAGCAAACAAATCATCCTGAGATATTGACAACTCTCCAAGAGGAGGAGCTCGTCAGTGGGCCCTTAGCATGGTGAGCAAGGGATGGGGGTCACACTATCTCTGTGTCAAGGAAAAAGGCGTGAGAGATGGCTAGAGCGGGGGGGCTCATGTGGTGAATCACGGAGTACCCAAAAGTTAAGTGGTGGAAGCTCTTTAAACAAAGACACCCAGGAAGTGGCTCTAAGGAGTCCAAGAAACCCTAGATGTGGGCGGGGCCGTGCCATGACACGGGGAGAACCTCGACAACTTCTATGCGGGCTTAAAAGCGGATTTATCTTTGAATTTGCATTCCCGCCTCAAGGATATGGAATCTTGTGAGGCTGGAATTCAAGGTGGGGAAAGTGAAGGGGTTGAAAATCATAGCTAGAAAGGGGGAATAGGGTTGAGTGAGGTAGTTATGAACAATAGGGAATGGGTTACTATTTTGGTTTGTGTTAATCTTTGGGGTGTCAGGGATCCCCAACATGTATATTTTCAAAGGTAATCGCATGAGGCAAGATCATATTGCAAGATGTGAAGAAGGTGCCATTCAGCATTGTGCAATCTTGGCTTGGATGACATGAAGCTGTTTAAGTCATGTTTGTCACATTTTGCGACAAGAGTTCAGGTGGTGTATCCCGGACCAGCCTCACCTTATCATATTGGATGGTCATGGCGGTCATGTAGAATTTGGAAGTCATATTGGAGGCAAAAGAGAAGGGCATCCACTTTGCCTTATTGCCTCCACATGCATCTCATAGACTCAAAGCCTCTAGATGTGGCATGCTTTTGCCCTTTTAAGGCAGCATTCAAGAGGCATAGAGCTGCCTACATGGTAAGCAAAGGGAGGGCAGAACCAAAGAAGGAGGAGATAGCAGAATTGATTTCCCAGTCAGTTGCATGCGGCCTCACACCCCAGAACATCAAGGCAGGTTTTAGGGCAAACCGTATCCGCCCTTTGACCCGGGAAAAGGTTAAGCGGGTCAAGAATGTACCGAGGGTTTGGGAGGGTGCATGTTGAAGACATTACAGCAGGCCAGGAGCAAGCTGGAGAAGATTACCATCCAGATATGGCACAAGTGGAGGCCTTTGACATGGCAGAAGTGCACCAGCTATGGGAGGCTTTACCAGGACAACTCCCAAATGAAGTGCAGAATGACCAAATGCCACACAATCCAGTTGGTGATCATGTGCCACAAGCTGGCCATGTGGAACCTAACCATGAATTGCCCATTGAAGGTGCTGCTGTAATGAGTCAGGTGCATGCCAATGATGTTGGAGGTTCTCAAACATATGGCATGCCATCGGCACTCATAAGGGCAAGGAGAGAGGCTTTGCCCGGATCCGGGAGGGAGAGTTCACATATCAAGTGATGGTTTTGTGAGGCATTGAGAGCGGAAGCAGGGCTAGAAGGGCAGAGGCCGAGAAATTGAAATTGGAGCAGCTGGCAGCAAGGAAGGTTGAGGCTGCAAGGAGGAAGGCTGAAAGGGAGCAGGCTGCCAAGAGGGCACAAGCTAACAGGGAGGAGAGAGAGATGAGGAAGTTGGCTGATGCAAGGGAAGCTGCAAGTCTTTGCAAGGCTTAGGGAGTTTATGTACCCAAGGGGATGTCTAGAGTGGCATCCATATTTGGTTTTCAAAGGGTGTTGAGCGAGGAGGTTAAGACAAGAAGATTACAGGTGAGGAACAGGCTTAGGATTAGATAAGGGTTAAGTCCACTTGGGGCACCCATTGTCAGTAAATCAGGACGTCCCCAAGAATTGACGGGCTCTTCAACTGCTTTGTACTGCTAGTCCCACAGGTAGACTGAACTCCCAACCATTGGATGATCTTGATGAAGAGCAAGTCATGTGCGCTTTTAGATGACACACATATCCGCTCGGGTGATCTTGGTCATGAGCATCACGTAAGTATCGAGGGTTGCATACCTCTTGTTAGGCACAGAAAGCAAACCCAATCAACACACTCAATTCCCCAATGAAGAGGTGGGATTGCACGCTCCACAAACAACATCTTTGACATTGGTCACGGCAACTCAATGAGACTGGACACCCAGGGATGGGTGAACTATGCTGCAGCCAATTCAGGACCCGAGCATGACCAGGTTGCTGCAATAGACAAGGCAAGGATTATCAGGGAAATGGTGGAAATTGGGGGTAGACCCCGGAATTGTGAGCCAGTGCAAAGGAGATGGATGTTGGGTTTGCAAGGATATGGAGGGTCGACATGGCTCGAGTCACCCTGACCAACTCAAGGTTTGGGGAGGGACCTCATTCATAGCTACACCCGGCCCGATAGCCAGGTATGTTTGGTCACGTTGTAATCTTAATATTCAGTTCACCTTTTATTTGGCACGCTATTAGCGGACAATGTGCACAGTATCCAAGACTTCGGATGAAACCCAAGACAATTAAGCATGTCGACAACTCATTGTACATAATATATGAAGGAAAATAGTGAACTTGTTGTACAAGATTTATGGCTAAGATAGTGAACTGATTAAAATAGTGATTGTTGCACATTCTCACATTTGCATGGACCCGACCACCGAACACAACCATAAATAAATAACAAAGAGAAGTGAACATAAACAATGAACAAAGAATGAACAAATAAAGGACAAGAAAAAAACAGGATCATTCCATTACACAAAAAATAATGTTGAGACAAAATTGAGCCCTCAGTCTGCACAAAATATGCCCGAAGGGCCGTTCACAACATGAAGGAAGAGGAGGCGAGGATGCGTCGGGGGGCCTTTCGCATAAAGGGGCAGCAAACAAAATTAACCAACGGGGCTTTGGAATAGCACATGGTCGCCGGTGATTACGATTTGGAGTGGATCAGTGCCGGCCTCTAACGAGCCCGCTCAACTTGAGAGACTATTTGAGGCGATACCGACGGCTGTGAGGAAGAACCGGCGGCCCGTTGTGATCTCTCGGGGTCACCAAAGAGTTCCTAATCCTGAAAGAGTTAGGAGTGGTAGAGGTCGAGGAGGAGCTAAGGGGGAGGATGGGCGGCCGGAGGCGAAGCTCTCTTGGGCCGGATCATACCGCCACCCCTCACTATGTCCCACCTCCCACGGACGGGATAAGCCGGTTCGTCGTGCATCCATGGCGCCTAAACCCCGTAACACAACGACAAAAGCACAAGATCAATGGAAGATAAGAAACAAAAACATATCGAACACGAGAACATACCTCGGGCCCCGTAAAACCGGATGCTTGAAAGGAAATGGCGTATCTTCCCCCCGCTTTCGATCGCTCAATTTAAGGGCTTAAGCGCAATGATGGGCGGGATTTGAAGAATCGCCCTTCTGACGAATTAATTGGCATCCCGGACATGGCGGGGAATGTTCGGGCCAAATTGGGTGAAGAATTGGGTTAAGTGGAGAAAAAGCCTCGAATTCGGCGGAAGTGGGCTAAAAGACCAGCGGTTACCGTTGGCCTGGTACCTCGAATGCGGGTACCATACGTATTGGTAGGCTGGCGACCTAGACCTCATTATCACGGCACCTAGGCCGCCACTAATAATGAGATGTGGCCTCTGAAGGGGAGCGAGGCGTGGCGTGCATCCGGCAATGCGCGATAGGTGGCAACATGTAATGATGCGTGGCACCTCCCCAGCGCTATGCACGCCATAAAGGCGCTAAAGAGGGCTTGGTACCGCGAGAAGTGTGGTTTGGGGACTGACGGGTGGGCGTTTGACCCCCTTCTTTAGGCCACCATAACTTTTCGATGGAGATTGAATTTCGGAAAATTGTCTTCGGGGAAATTGTTGAGGACAACATTAGGTATCCCAATAAATTGACAGATCGAAATTTGGGTGAAAACCGGGTGTTTAAGGACAATTTGCCCCTTAAGTGCGCGGAACATGGCGATCATACCCTATTACAATATTCCATGGTAAACAATAAGAGGTACCTTGGTGGATTACGATTACAAGGCTTTTGAAAAATAGTTTATCATTTTGCACACATACTATGCATAAGAGGTCAAACCCTCATATTAAATTGATTTGCCTCAAGCCACAAACATTTCCACTTCTTTCAATGGGGCATATGAAATGTCATATTATTGGGTCTTCAAATTAGGACCATTCCTTATGAATTTATAAAGGCATAAATGTGTGTGACCTAAGGCCACACCTTACCTTTAGTGGCAAAATATTCACCCTAGGGGGTATAATATTAGTGCATTCATATGCAAAAACATGGAATTAAGCTCATCTAGGGACACTCAATTCTAGTGCAATATATTTTTTTGGGAATCAATTCCAATGATTTGAAGAATCGAAAGAGAATATCTTCTTCTTCTTCTTCCTCCTCCTCCTCCCTCCTCCTCCTCCTCCCCTCCTCCTCCTCCTCCCCTCCTCCTCCTCCTCCTCCTCCTCCTCCTCCCCTCCTCCTCCTCCCCCTCCTCCTCCTCCTCCTCCTCCTCCTCCTCCTCCTCCTCCTCCTCCTCCTCTTCCTCCTCTTCCTCTTCTTCTTCTTCTTCTTCTTCTTCTTCTTCTTCTTCTTCCCACATCCCTCCCTCGGGATGTAGGACTCCCTCTGTTTATAAGGGAAGTAAGACCCCCTCATAAAAAGAGGGGTCCTACTTCCTTTACATAGAAAAGAAAATAGATAATTCATTCCACTTTATCACACAAAAATGTTGGCACATAGAATATTAGGTACCTTGGATCAAAATTCCAGGCCGTGGCACAATAGGCAGGGTCAATTTTACATATGAGCAGCATTTGGAAAAGGCACATTGGGCCAATATCCACTTCTTAATATGCAAGCGGTTATATAGCACTATGGGCCAACAACCCAACTAGTTGAGATGATTCAAAAATCATATCTTATACATAAAGCAAGGCAAATAATATTCAATCTAGGGTATGGTGTCTGTGCTGCCGTGACCCCACCTCGGCGACGGTAAACCCCAGGTCCCTATTTGGTTATCGCCCGGGCAGCCATGGGTATCCCGAATCCGGTGTCGTCGGCTTGTGGCCGGATGCGTTATCTAGGTTTCCTTCAAGCCAGAGACACGGGGTTCCATCATCCAGATTGCACGCAATGACCTCGGCATTGACTTGAATGTCCACGCACTTGGGTGCACTAGATGACCAGCTTCGTGCACTAGATGACCACGTCCGGTGTTGAAAATACCAGAGCATGCGATTTGAAGCGAATTCAATGCGGGTTTTGAAGCGATTTGGCCCCAAAGCTTGCACGATTGCATTCTTGAAGTGAATTCTAAAGGGACACCGCTATGGCTTCCATGGCCATAAAATCTCGCCCTCCTTTCACGCGGTTCAAATGTTATCGAGAGAGGCATGAAGAACACGAAGATAGCCATGGTTTCGGCGAGGGCTGAAAGAGAATCGATCTTGAAAGGGTACAGGAGACGGCATCATCCATCCGCAGGGTTGGCGCCCGGGGACAAAGAGGAGGGCAGTGCGTCTTGCTACAGGTCAATGCCAAGGAGGCCGAGTAGGAGAGGTCAATGGAGAGGAAGAGCAAATGCCGACATCCTCGAAGAGGTAGCGAATATGGCATTTCAATTAGAGAGGCATCTAGGAGTGCGGTATACGAGTCCCAATCGGGGATTGGTTACTCACGGTCGAACAAGCCACAAGCAAACAAATCATCCACGGAGATATTGACAACTCTCCAAGAGGAGGAGCTTCGTCAGTGGGCCCTTAGCATGGCGAGCAAGGGATGGGGGGTCACACTATTTGTCAAGGAAAAGGCGTGAGATGGCTAGAGCGGGGGGCTCATGTGGTGAATCGGAGTACCGAGGCGGTAAGTGGTGGAAGCTCTTTAAACAAAGACAAGGAAGTGGCTCTAAGGAGTCCGAAACCCTAGATGTGGCCAGGGGCCGTGCCATGACACGGGGAGAACCTCGACAACTTCTATCTTAGGGCTTAAGCGGTTATCTTTGAATTGCATTCCCGCCTCAAGGATATGGAATCTTGTGACGAAGATTGAGGCGGGGAAAGTGAAGGGTTGAAAATCATAGCTAGAAAGGGGGGGGGAATAGGGTGAGTGAGGTAGTTATGAACAATAGGGAATGGGTTACTATTTTGGTTTGTGTTAATCTTTGAGGGGCTGGGATCCCAACATGTATATTTTCAAAGGTAATCGCATGAGGCAAGATCATATTGCAAGATGTGAAGAAGGTGCCATTAGGGCCGTGCAATCTTGGCTTGGATGACATGAGGCATTTTAAGTCATGGTTTGTCACATTTTGCGGCAAGAGTTCGGTGGTGTATCCCCGGACCCACCTCACCTTATCATATTGGATGGTCATGGCGGTCATGTAGAGTGGAAGTCATATTGAGGCAAAAGAGAAGGGCATCCACTTTGCCTTATTGCCTCCACATACATCTCATAGACTTCACCTCTAGATGTGGCATGTTTTGCCCCTTTTAAGGCAAAGATTCAAGAGGCATAGAGCTGCCTACATGGTAAGCAAAGGGAGGGCAGAACCAAAGAAGGAGGAGATAGTAGAATTGATTTCCAAGTCGGTTGTATGCGGCCTCACACCCCAACATCAAGGCGTGTTTTAGGGCAACTGTATCCGGCCCTTTGACCCGGGGAAAAGGTTAAGCCAGTCAAGAATGTACCAGGTTTGGGAGGGTGCATGTTGAAGACATTACAAAGAAGCCGAGCAAGCCGGGAGAAGATTACCATCCGTGATATGGCACAAGTGGAGGCCTTTGACATGGCGTAAGTGCACCGGCTATGGGAGGCTTTACGGGACAACTCCCAAATGAAGTGCGAGAATGACCAAATGCCACACAATCCGTTGGTGATCATGTGCCACAAAGCTGGCCATGTGGAACCTAACCATGAATTGCCCATTGAAGGTGTCTTCCAGAATGAGTCGTGCATGCCAATGATGTTGGAGGTTCTCAAACATATGGCATGCCATCACGCCATAAGGGCAAGGAAGAGAGGCTTTGCCCCATCTGGGAGGAGAGTTCACATATCAAGTGATGGTTTTGTGAGGCATTGAGAGCGATCAGCTAGAAGGGCAGAGGCCGAGAAATTGAAATGGAGCGGTGGCAAAGAAGGAAGGTTGAGGTCGCAAGGAGGAAGGCTGAAAGGGAGCAGTCGCCAAGAGGGCACAAGCTAACAGGAGGAGAAAGAGATGAGGAAGTTGGCTGATGCAAGGGAAGCCGCAAGTCGCAAGGCTTAGGGAGTTTATGTACCCAAGGGGATGTCTAGAGTGGCATCCATATTTGGTTTTCAAAGGGTGTTGAGCGAGGAGGTTAAGACAAGAATATTACAGTGAGGAAAACGGGCTTAGGATTAGACAAGGGTTAAGTCCACTTGGGGCACCCATTGCTTTAAATCGACGTCCCTGTGAATTGACTGTGCTCTTCAACTCACTGTACTGCTAGTCCTGTGTAGACTCGAACTCCCAAACCATTGGATGATCTTTGATGAAGAGCAAGTCGTGTGCAGTTTAGATGACACACATATCCCTTTCGGGTGATCTTGGTCATGAGCATCACGTAGTATCGAGGGTTGCATACCTCTTGTTAGGCTGTAGCAAACCCAATCAACACACTCAACCCCCAATGAAGAGGTGGGACTTGCTCCCCACAGCAACATGCTTGACATTGGTCCGCGGCAACTCAATGAGACGGACACCCGGGGATGGGTGAACTATCGTTGCAGACCAATTCAGACCCGAGCATGACCAAAGCTTTGCAATAGACAAGGCAAGGATTATCAGGGAAATGGTGGAAATTGGGGTAGACCCTGGAATTGTGAGCCGTGCAAAGGAGATGGATGTTGGGTTTGCAAGGATATGGAGGGCTGACATGGCTCGAGTCACCCAGCCAACTCCAAGGTTTGGGGAGGGGACTCATTCATAGCTACACCGATAGCCGTGTATGTTTGGTCACGTTGTAATCTTAATATTTGGTTCACCTTTTATTTGGCACCGCTATTAACAGATAATGTGCAACGTGTATCCAAGACTTCGGATGAAACCCAAGACAATTAAGCATGTCGACAACTCATTGTACATAATATATGAAGGAAAATAGTGAACTTGTTGTACAAGATTTATGGCTAAGATAGTGAACTGATTAAAATAGTGATTGTTGCACATTACCGCATTTGCATGGACCCCACACTTAACACAACCATAAATAAATAACAAGAGAAGTGAACATAAACAATGAACAGCAATGAACCGCACAAAGGATAAAGAAAAACAAGATCATTCCATTACACAAAAATAATGTTCGAGACAAAATTGAGCCTCGTGCCAAGACAAAATATGCCGAAGGGCCGTTTCACAACATGAAGGAAGAGGAGGCGAGGATCGCCTGTGGGGGCCTTTCGTACAAAGGGCAGACAGAAATTAACCAACGGGCTTTGGAATAGCACATGGTCAGCCGGTGATTACGATTTGGCGTTGATCAGCCGGCCTTTAACGAGCCCGCTCAACTTGAGAGACTATTTCGGGCGATATCTCGGTGGCCCGTAAGAACCAAACCCGCAGATCTCTCAGGGGTCACCAAACAGTTCCTAATCCCGAAAAGAGTTAGGAGTGGTAGAGGTCGAGGAGGAGCTAGGGGGAGGATGATGGCCTTTCGAGTGTGGCCGAAGCTCTCTTGGGCCGGATCATACCCGCCACCCTCACTATGTCCCACCTCCCGCCGACCGGATACCGGGTTCGTCGTGCATCCATGGCGCCCTAAACCCCGTGAACACAAACGACAAAGCACAAGATCAATGGAAGATAAGAAACAAAAAACATATCGTAAACCCGAGAACATACCGACGCTTCAAAACCGGATGTTTGAAAGGAAATGGCGATCTTCCCCCGCCGATCGCTCAATTTAAGGGCTTAATCGCAATGATGGGCCAGATTTCAAGAATCGCCTTTACGTTTTAATTAATTGGCATCCGGGACATGGCCAGAATGTTCGGGGCCAAATTGGGTGAAGAATTGCCTCCGAAGGGGAGCGGGCGTGGCGCAAGTGTGATCCAAAGAATTGCGCCGATAGGTGGCAACATGCTGCACGTGGCACCTCCGCTTAGCACGCCATAAAGGCCGCTAAAGAGGGCCTCTGCACCGCCGGTGTGGTTTGGGACAGGCGAGGGTGGACGCTTGACCCCTTCTTTAGGCCACCATAACTTTCGATGGAGATTGAATTTCGAAAATTGTCTTGGGAAAATTGTTGAGGACAACATTAGGTATCCCAATAAATTGACAGATCGAAATTTGGGTGAAAACCGGGTGTTTAAGGACAATTTGCCCCCCTTGCGCTGAACATGGCTTAATCATACCCTAACCTTGGTAGACGGAAGAAGTGCTTTTGCCAAATACCTCTTCTATAACTTCAGAATATTCGTGTATCACTTTGCTGGAACTAAAGCATAATACAGACTGGATAGCCCCATTGGGAGCATCTCCCACAGCCAAATATCCCAAATTAGCTGGCCAAATATCCCAAATCAGCTAGTTGTATCATCCAGCTATCATTCTGCTGTAATACATCGTAACGTCCGTTAGTAATGCCAACATCAAATAGAGAATCAGCATTATTACATGGTTTCAGAAATGATGTGTTTGATGGATACCTCCATCAAATAGATGTCACAGTTTCTTCTTCGATGATGTTCTCACAAAGACTATGTACAATTAAAGTTTACTTAACAATTAAAAGACTCGCTCAAAGTGAGCACATATTTCCATACCTACCATGGGTTTTGAAGCCAGGCCACATCAGGTACTCCTACTCCCATTTTAACCTTTAACGTTTTGGAAAAAATATAAATAGGAATATGGGTCAAAGCATGGAGGTGGGGGACACTTTTTGTGTCAGCGACACATGGTGCTTAGGGGGTGCTTTCCAGAGCTATTTTCTTTGTATTTTTAAAAAATATTTTTCTTTTATTTTTTTGATATTTTTCCCTGAAACGCATTCATATTACGCCTTGGAATACAAAATTTCACCTTCATCGGAGTTATAGAAAAAAAGATAAAAATAAGTAAAATTTCCCCCATTATGTGCTTAGGGGGTGCTTGGCTGGCGCAAAAATGCCCCCCAGCTCCATGCTTTGACCCATATAATACAGGTAATAGATTTCATCTTTAGATATCACAGTATTAAATATATCATGTAACTTTTTCATTTAATCATAATTGTTTCATTCAAGTTTTAAACTGTAGACATAGGCTTGGTAAATCTTGTTTTTTTGGAAAATACAACCCGAAATATCATTAACATGTACGTATCTGGATCCCTAAAGAAGTAATTCAGTAATATTCAAGTTTTTACATAAGCTATCATCATTCATATATTTCAGAGCAGAGCTGGATCAATATAGATCTATTCAATTTTCAGTATTTAGAATTTTCCAATTCACAAACCCAACCATTTGTGACCAAAATACAATATTATTTAGTCTGCACTAATTTAAGTAGAACCATCGCTTTTATATACTTGTCTAACTTGTCACCACTTGATTGCACTTCAATTAAAGAGGAAAGATCTCACAAGTATTGGTACAAGCATTGCATCAGACCATGTTCTTCTTATGGTCCATTGATTGTAACACCAAGCATCCGAAAATAACTCCAGGAGAGAGAGTTCTGGTTACCTGCACCCAAGCAATGACAAAGTTAGCATAAATTGGTAACTCAGCCAAGGGCCCGTAAGCTATTGAACACTCGCTTATCGCCTTCACCTATTATTTTCAAGATTGTTAAATTATATTAACCCAATAGAGTCTCATGATTTCAAAGAGGTTAATACAAGTCGACAAAACTCATTAACTAGTTGGTGGCCAATACCAATAGGGTATTCTACTTAAAGCCTACTAGTGATGAGAGTTGAGGAAAAACAACATATATAAGCCCTTGCAAAGCCTCATTAAAGTTAACTCTTGCCTATGGTCGGGTTTGTCCAACTTAACCTGTGGTACTTGAGATGAAATTCATGATTGTTGTGCCTTATTCCTTTTCAACAAGGTGGCACTTAGGATCATCATACAACCATCATATAACCATATAGTGTCGACTTACTTTGTAGACCTTTATATGTTTTGAACTAAATCAACGAAAGCAACACACTTAGACTAAGGACATCGTGTACAATGCAAGCCCCCGCACTGCAATGTAATCTAACCTACAGCATTTAACAACCTTAGCAAACTTGAGTATTTCTAAGCACTCCACAACGTAGACCTAGCTGCAGTCATGCAAAAACATGAGTATGAAGAGCACCTACAATCCCAAGCCTAAAGCAAACCGATGTGCAACACTATGAACCCAACATCATATGCAAAAAAAAGGCAAACACCAAATAAGCAAACAACTGCCACAATCATGTAGCTACACAAGCAAGGTATGTTGTACAAAACAACCCAACCCCAGCTATAAAGCCTGCGCGTGAAGTTAATATGCATGCTATTTTCCAACATGCACGCCATACAGTACCGCTATATAGCATGGTCTACCGCAACACTACAACATTGAAGTAAGGCAACATTTTGTTTGCTTTTGCTTTTGAACAAGATAATCACATGCAATAGTTACAAGAACCGAATGTGTTCGCCCCTTTACGTTAAAGACGCCAAAGTTTCCATTATGAATCGGTATCACGTCATAAACTAGAGCCGTGAAATGGCTATCGGTTTTGAGCCTACCACGTATAGATTATCATGAATATTGTTAGCTCTAAAACAATATTTAGAGGAAAGGAACAGAGCACCAATGCCTTTGTTCAAGCCAAACCTTTACCTTATATCGATTAACCGGCTTGTTTCTTCCATTTATGGCAAGATTTTATCTCGATGTGGATCATCATATTAACCAACAGAGATTCAAAATGGCCTAATGAGGCAGGCTTCTTTCATGCTAGGCACACCATCAACAAGAGCAGTTTCGGCATGGCGGATGCATGCCTCCACCATTTTCAGCATCTAACAGAAACCCTTGTTACATTTTTTCACACTGAAAACCATCTAAAATATGATGTTTGTGCCATCGGCCTTGCAAGGGTCCGCTTTAGCATATCCGACCAAGCCTTAGTATGAATATAACGAAATATAATAGGTCATATACATCTAGAATTTTCAACCTATACAAGCAATAAATATCTTTAATATAAATGTCTCCACCTACGCCACTTTTGAGAGGATTTAATTGATTGCCTTTACTCCACCATTGCATCACGTTAGGTGGAACTTATTTTAGCACTGTTTTCTAGGCTCTTTTCAGCCCAACATATTAAAGACCAAAAAGTAAAAAATCTCTTTAGTAAGGGAATATCAAGGACCACGTCCTTTTCGTCCCATATCTTAAACCATCTAACCTATGGTCTAGTGGTATTACAATATTCCATGGTAAACAATAAGAGGTACCTTGGTGGATTACGATTACAAGGCTTTTGAAAAATAGTTTATCATTTTGCACACATACTATGCATAAGAGGTCAAACCCTCATATTAAATTGATTTGCCTCAAGCCACAAACATTTCCACTTCTTTCAATGGGGCATATGAAATGTCATATTATTGGGTCTTCAAATTAGGACCATTCCTTATGAATTTATAATGTGTGTGACCTAAGGCCACACCTTACCTTTAGTGGCAAAATATTCACCCTAGGGGGTATAATATTAGTGCATTCATATGCAAAAACATGGAATTAAGCTCATCTAGGGACACTCAATTCTAGTGCAATATATTTTTTTGGGAATCAATTCCAATGATTTGAAGAATCGAAAGAGAATATCTTCTTCTTCTTCTTCTTCTTCTTCTTCTTCTTCTTCTTCTTCTTCTTCTTCTTCTTCTTCTTCTCCCACATCCCTCCCTCAGGATGTAGGACTCCTCTGTTTATAAGGGAAGTAAGACCCCCCTCATAAAAAGAGGGGTCCTACTTCCTTACACCGAAGAAAATAGATAATTCATTCCACTTTATCACACAAAATGTTGGCACATAGAATATTAGGTACCTTGGATCAAAATTCCAGGCCGTGGCACAATAGGCCAGGTCAATTTTTACATATGAGCAGCATTTGGAAAAGGCACATTGGGCCAATATCCACTTCTTAATATGCAACGGTTATATAGCACTATGGGCCAACAACCCAACTAGTTGAGATGATTCAAAAATCATATGAGTCGTATTTAATTAAAGTGGGAGAAATCTTGAATTTTGGGACTCGGACTGAAAATGGGACTCATGCAAGAAAGAAGTAAGTTGCCATTGAATCATTATTAGATTTTTCCTTGATAAAATAAGAATAACATTTACACAATTTGGATAGCCCCATTCTAGGGGATGGTAGACCAAAAAAATTAGGGGGAAATAGAGAAAGAAGGTAGGAAGGAAAGGCAAAGGAGAAGAGGGAGGCAAGGGCAAAAGAGGAGGGCAAAAAAGCAAATGGGAAGGGAGGGGAAGGGAGGAGAAGGGGAAGGGCAAAGGGAGGGGAGGGCAAGGGAAGGGAGGAGGAGGAGGGGAAGGGCAAAGGGGGGGGGCATATAGGGAAGGAGGAGGGGGGCAAAGGGGAAAGCAATGGGGGAAAAAAGGGGAGGGTGAGAGGGGGTTCCGCATAAACAATCATTCAAAAACTAAAAAAGATTAAGTAGATAACTTAAATGATATATTTAATTAATAATTTAATTAAACAATAAATAAATAATTAATTAAATAATTAATTAGAATGGTGAGTTTTTCTGCCTCGTGAGGCGAGAATGGGCGAGGGATTGAGGATTCATCCTTCAGGTGCACCTAAAAATCTTCATTATTCTATCCATGACCTAGAATAAACCTTTGACGTTGGAGGTGGAGTAGAGGATAAAAAATCCGCCATCCCACGTGGGCATCTTGGAAATCGGGCAAATCCGCCAACCGATGATGCAAGTGCCTTTATTCAGCCGGTTCCCATGTGTCATATTTGGTCTACAGTTAAGGAAGATACCCAATGTCATATTTTGGTCTACAACATCAGCAGTTGTCCCCACCGATCCCATATTTTGGTCTACAACAACAGCAAGAAGAACCTGCATCCGCCTCATTCTTTGCCAGGGGCAAATTTATTCTTTCTCGCATGAGGTCCCAGATCACATTCATATCGCGAGCCCGTGAGGTATGCTGCACTCCAAAGCTATAATGGTAGAACGATCTTATGCTCCACATTAATACCTCGCCTGTTTCTTTTGAAACGCTTTGTATAGATAAGAAGCAAGAAGAAAAACATAGTAAGAGCACACAAGAATTAGACTTCTCAAGCTTGTATGCCGGAGTAGAAGGAAGAACGAAAAGGCCGTGGCGGACTAATCGGTAAAAAACGAAAGGTTGAGCCGCAGTATGCCTAAGAAGGCCGGACAAAAGTCGAAGGGCTTTTTTCTCTTCGCCTCCATCATCAAATGTGATTTCAACCCAGGCAAGAATCGTTTGCACTTTGAGCTTGTCTCGATGGGCTTCTGGAATATTTATGTGCATCCTTAGCAGCCAAAATCTCGGATCCTTTCTCTGCAAGTTGAAAGCATGTGCCCAAGAACTTTGTATGTCGCAAAATCCTCGCATTTTTGCCCCTAAGTTTTCAAACAAATGTATTATCCGGGGAATGGCGATGCAAATACCTCCAAAAGGAAAAATGGTTCCAAAAAGACCTTGTTCTCTTTGCATTCTTCTTGCCCGTGGAAAAATGGTACCAAAAAGGGCTCCAGGGCACCATTTCGTCCGCCATAGTATAGCCATAGCCGCCAAGAAACATTGCCGCCTCCATATCCTACCGTAAGCTAGATTCGACCCTTTTTAAGGCAAATCTTCCATCCCTTTTTTTAAGGCACACCAAGATTGGGTGCTCATTTATGCTTCTTTGATGACCGGGGATGGCGCTCACCACCGGCGTGGCGAGGGCTAAGCCTTCCCGATCCGAAAAGACTCCAAAAAGCTTTAAATGTCCAAACTTGCCCCCGCAAAGACTGGCTCCCCTTATTGCGGGATTGATAGGTCGCTCTTCAATCTAATTTTAAAAACTTCTGTTTCTTCCAAGATTCAAGAGGTTTTTCTATTTTATATACTGAAGATCTTTTTTTACTCGCCAGGATCATGCATGGTGCCTAATCTTTTAGCGCGAATGCTAAAACACATCAACATTTGTGGCGAGTCGGTAGAAGCTCTGTAAATCCCTTCAGCTTTGATCCTGTTATGTCCTCGTGTTACCGGGTAATATTATTTCTCTCTAATTGAAATTCAAGAAGTGTATTTGTATCGATGCAGAGCTTTGATTTGCACTAACATAGGGAAGATTTGAACAATGACATGATGGATGAGGGAGAATTACAGAGATGGAGGTGAGGTGTTACAAATGAAGCATACTTCCCATGCCCAAAACCATGCCCAAAAACGAAAAGGCCCAAAAGGTATGTACCAAATTTCAAATTTCAAGCATGGTAGGAGGAAAAAAAGGCGGGTAAAAGTGATAAATAAAAATAATACATTAAAAAAATTATTTTCGAATGGCTAGGTAATATGTCTCTTTTATATGTCTAACAAATCTCTCTCAAAGTTGCAATATATGTGTCATGAGACCAAACACGCTCACATGTCCTAAATTATTTTGACCTTCACATGTCCTAAAATTATTTTGACCTTATAGGTGAATCTTTGTTAGGCCATGGAATATTTATTTAATAAGATGATAATATATTAAAAATCTAAGTTAAAAAGGGGTATTACAAGATGCAATAATATATTTAAAAAACTATAGAAAAAAGGGAAAGTATTTAACTTCATATAATATGAGGGTGTTTAACTTTATATGTACATTGGAGGTGCTTCTACATATTCTATCTAATGGGGATTTGGAGCCGTCGGGCCACCAGCCTTTTATGATATAGTGGCCAGCCAACCGGGATGATATAGTTTGAACCTTTAGGACATTGTCCTAAATCTTTTTTTTTTTTCAAAGGTATGTACAAAATCCCCGCTTCCTTTTTTAATTTCAAATTTCCTTTTTAATAGCATGGTTGTGTTTATATGTGTGCTTGTATAATCATATTTTACACCTTATGTTGACCTTAGAGGTGCTAGGCATATAATTCTTATGTCTAAGATAAAAGTTGGTTTATACAAGATTATAGTACACTTTAAATTAGTGCACTTTATTTCAAAGGAAATCATGCATGGCTATACTATATATTGCTTTCCATGGACCATGTGCTAGTATGCTATACTATACTATATAACTATATATTGCTTTGTATGGCTCGGTGTGCTAGTATGCTAATGCGTGTATTATGAAATTGTGGTAGTATAAAGTACTAATGTGTGCTAATTAAGCTCGTGCTAGTATAAAATGCCCTCCGCGAAAAATAATCCCACCCTAGCGACAATTGCCTTTTTTTGTGCAACTTTCGGTGCCTTTCAAGGTTCACGCAAAGTAGCCCTCAACTTCCGCCATGATTTTTGCTTGCGGCACTCATTGAACACCGAAATTAGATAGCCTCGGGAGGTCCGGCAACAGGCTTTGGTGATGCCTTTATGTTTCCCATGAGGAAATGAGATCCATCCCTAAAATAGAGTTGAGACTTTCTCCTTTCTCGCTCGGGAAGCCCCGAGCCCTTCCAAGACACCATCCGGTTTTTGGCTTTGATTTGTCGCCTTTCGATGTGACGGTCGATGACCGGGTCTCCGCTGCAACCTCGTTTTTGGCTTTTGTTTGCCGGATTTCGCAAGGGAGTGAGGTCCCAAGGGGTAAAACCTGCGTTTTTCACAGCAAAGCAGCCAGGAGTGGACTTCGCTCGACGCGCATTGCCTCGCTAAAACTGCGTTTTGAAGCTTTGGTACTTTTTTCTCGACTTCGGCAGCTCGAAAGAACCTCCGGAAAAAACTGCGTTTTTAAGCTTTGGTCGCCTTTCTCAACTCATGAAGTCGAAAGGCTCTTTATTTGTATTTTCCAAAAATGGCCTTAAGAACTGTTTTATTTTATTTTTTACATGTAGCATCACTTGACTAACTTGATTTTGTCTTTTTTGGGCCCTTATCTCAATTTCGAGATAGTACATGCTTGGGAGCAATGAAAAGAACAGTTCATTGAAGAAAGATGCCGAAGAGGGTGGTGACATCGGGTTGGACATACAAGCACGCGGCCTATGAAGGAACTCCTCATACAAATTTCTATCGTCGCGTAAGTTGCTCTGCGGACTTGGACAGAGCTCCACGCCGATTTGCACTAGGTGGTTCATGTGTGAAGAGGGTGTAATCATTGGGATAATATGACCACTATGATCGCTTCACCCATTGTAATATATATTGTAATAAGCCCATTTATAAATATAAGGTATCTCAAAACTAGTATTTTTTGGTGACTAGTATTTTTAAAAAATTCTTTTTCAACTACATCTTTGGTTTCAAACTTTAATGAATTTCCTTTGTTTTGATTTGCATTGTTTTTGTTCTCGACTTCGCTGAACACAGGAAAATCAAGAAGACTCGTGATTCCGAAGTTTTATTCAAAAATTCAATTAAGGATAGTTTTTTTGCCTGGTGCTACTTTTTTATGTAAATTAACGGGTTAAAAAAAAATGGGAATGGAATGAGTCCCACTTTAATTAAATACGACTTATATCTTATACATAAAGCAAGGCAAATAATATTCAATCTAACCTGGTAGACGGAAGAAGTGCTTTTGCCAAATACCTCTTCTATAACTTTAATATTCGTATCACTTTGCTGGAACTAAAGCATAATACGTTTGGATAGCCCCATTGGGGAGCATCTCCATGACCAAATATCCCAAATTAGCTGGCCAAATATCCCAAATCGCCTAGTTGTATCATCCAACTATCATTTCATTGCAGAATACATCGTAACGTCCGCTAGTAATGCCAACATCAAATAGAGAATCAAGATTATTACATGGTTTGAGAATGATGTGTTTGATGGATACCTCCATCAAATAGATGTCCTGATTTCTTCTTCGATGATGTTCTCACAAAGACTATGTACAATTAAAGTTTACTTAACAATTAAAAGACTTCGTTCAAAGTGAGCACATATTTCCGATACCTACCATGGGTTTTGAAGCCGAAGCCACATCGGTACTCCTACTCCCATTTTAACCTTTAACGTTTTGGAAAAAATATAAATAGGAATATAATACAGGTAATAGATTTCATCTTTAGATATCACAGTATTAAATATATCATGTAACTTTTTCATTTAATCATAATTGTTTCATTCAAGTTTTAAACTGTAGACATAGGCTTGGTAAATCTTGTTTTTTTGGAAAATACAACCCGAAATATCATTAACATGTACGTATCTGGATCCCTAAAGAAGTAATTCAGTAATATTCAAGTTTTTACATAAGCTATCATCATTCATATATTTCAGAGCAGAGCTGGATCAATATAGATCTATTCAATTTTCAGTATTTAGAATTTTCCAATTCACAAACCCAACCATTTGTGACCAAAATACAATATTATTTAGTCTGTACCAATTTAAGTAGAACCAGACTATTCATATACTTGTCTAACTTGTCACCACTTGATTGCACTTCCAATTAAAGAGGAAAGATCTCACCAAGTATTGGTACAAGCATTGCATCAGACCATGTTCTTCTTATGGTCCATTGATTGTAACACCAAGCATCCGAAAATAACTCCAGGAGAGAGAGTTCTGGTTACCTGCACCCAAGCAATGACAAAGTTAGCATAAATTGGTAACTAGCCAAGGGGCGTCAGGTAAGCTATTGAACACTCTGGCTTATCGCCCTTCACCTATTATTTTCAGCATTGTTAAATTATATTAACCCAATAGAGTCTCATGATTTCAGTAGGTTAATACAAGCTGACAAAACTCATTAACTAGTTGGTGGCCAATACCAATAGGGTATTCTACTTAAAGCCTACTAGTGATCAGAGTTGAGGAAAAACAACATATATAAGCCCTTGCAAAGCCTCATTACAAAGCGAACCTCTTGCCTATGGCTGGCTGTCCAACTTAACCTGTGTACTTGAGATGAAATTCATGATTGTTGTGCCTTATTCCTTTTCAACAAGGTGGCACCGGATCATCATACAACCATCATATAACCATATAGTGCTGACTTACTTTGTAGACCTTTATATAAGCGGAACTAAATCAGCGAGCAACACACTTAGACTAAGGACATCAGGTACAATGCAAGCCCCTGCACTGCAATGTAATCTAACCTACAGCATTTAACAACCTTAGCAAACTTGAGTATTTCTAAGCACTCCACAACGTAGACCTAGCTGCAGTCATGCAAAAACATGAGTATGAAGAGCACCTACAATCCCAAGCCTAAAGCAAACCGATGTGCAACACTATGAACCCAACATCATATGCAAAAGGCAAACACCAAATAAGCAAACAACTGCCACAATCATGTAGCTACACAAGCAAGGTATGTTGTACAAAACAACCCAACCCCAGCTATAAAGCCTGCGCGTGAAGTTAATATGCATGCTATTTTCCAACATGCACGCCATACAGTACCGCTATATAGCATGGTCTACCGCAACACTACAACATTGAAGTAAGGCAACACTGTTGTTTGCTTTTGCTTTTGAACAGATAATCACATGCAATAGTTACAAGAACCTGAATGTGTTCGCTCCCCTTTTACAGCAGTATCGCCAAGCTCCATTCTGCTAAACTAGAGCCAGAAATGGCTATCGGTTTTGAGCCTACCACAGATAGATTATCATGAATATTGTTAGCTCTAAAACAATATTTAGAGGAAAGGAACAGAGCACCAATGCCTTTGTTCAAGCCAAACCTTTACCTTATATCAGATTAAATCGGCTTGTTTCTTCCATTTATGGCAAGATTTTATCTCGATGTGGATCATCATATTAACCAGCAGAGATTCAAAATGGCCGTAATGAGGCAGGCTTCTTTCATGCTAGGCACACCATCAACAAGAGCAGTTTCGGCATGGCGGATGCATGCCTCCATCATTTTCAGCATCTAACAGAAACCCTTGTTACATTTTTTCACACTGAAAACCATCTAAAATATGATGTTTGTGCCATCGGCCTTGCAAGGGTCCGCTTTAGCATATCCGACCAAGCCTTAGTATGAATATAACGAAATATAATAGGTCATATACATCTAGAATTTTCAACCTATACAAGCAATAAATATCTTTAATATAAATGTCTCCACCTACGCCACTTTTGAGAGGATTTAATTGATTGCCTTTACTCCACCATTGCATCACGTTAGGTGGAACTTATTTTAGCACTGTTTTCTAGGCTCTTTTCAGCCCAACATATTAAAGACCAAAAAGTAAAAAATCTCTTTAGTAAGGGAATATCAAGGACCACGTCCTTTTCGTCCCATATCTTAAACCATCTAACCTATGGTCTAGTGGTATTACAATATTCCATGGTAAACAATAAGAGGTACCTTGGTGGATTACGATTACAAGGCTTTTGAAAAATAGTTTATCATTTTGCACACATACTATGCATAAGAGGTCAAACCCTCATATTAAATTGATTTGCCTCAAGCCACAAACATTTCCACTTCTTTCAATGGGGCATATGAAATGTCATATTATTGGGTCTTCAAATTAGGACCATTCCTTATGAATTTATAATGTGTGTGACCTAAGGCCACACCTTACCTTTAGTGGCAAAATATTCACCCTAGGGGGTATAATATTAGTGCATTCATATGCAAAAACATGGAATTAAGCTCATCTAGGGACACTCAATTCTAGTGCAATATATTTTTTTGGGAATCAATTCCAATGATTTGAAGAATCGAAAGAGAATATCTTCTTCTTCTTCTTCTTCTTCTTCTTCTTCTTCTTCTTCTTCTTCTTCTTCTTCTCTTCTTCTTCTTCATCTTCTCCCTTCTTATAAGATAGATAGATAGATTAGTATTTTCTTAGCAAAGATCTGGACATGTGACCTTCACACCACACTCTTCTTCTGGGCCCCTCCTCCAACCACCCTCCCCCAACATTACCGATGTGTGGAACTCGAGACCACATTGCTAAGGAACTAGTGTGTTACCACTAGACCAGACGCCGACCCCCCTCATAAAAAGAGGGGTCCTACTTCCTTACACCGAAGAAAATAGATAATTCATTCCACTTTATCACACAAAATGTTGGCACATAGAATATTAGGTACCTTGGATCAAAATTCCAGGCCGTGGCACAATAGGCCAGGTCAATTTTTACATATGAGCA
Source organism: Isoetes taiwanensis (assembly GCA_021234155.1). Lineage (NCBI taxonomy): Eukaryota > Viridiplantae > Streptophyta > Lycopodiopsida > Isoetales > Isoetaceae > Isoetes > Isoetes taiwanensis. Next base: position 214,047 of record JAJEKV010000409.1, read on the forward strand.
GCATTTGGAAAAGGCACATTGGGCCAATATCCACTTCTTAATATGCAACGGTTATATAGCACTATGGGCCAACAACCCAACTAGTTGAGATGATTCAAAAATCATATCTTATACATAAAGCAAGGCAAATAATATTCAATCTAACCTGGTAGACGGAAGAAGTGCTTTTGCCAAATACCTCTTCTATAACTTCAGAATATTCGTGTATCACTTTGCTGGAACTAAAGCATAATACAGACTGGATAGCCCCATTGGGAGCATCTCCCACAGCCAAATATCCCAAATTAGCTGGCCAAATATCCCAAATCAGCTAGTTGTATCATCCAGCTATCATTCTGCTGTAATACATCGTAACGTCCGTTAGTAATGCCAACATCAAATAGAGAATCAGCATTATTACATGGTTTCAGAAATGATGTGTTTGATGGATACCTCCATCAAATAGATGTCACAGTTTCTTCTTCGATGATGTTCTCACAAAGACTATGTACAATTAAAGTTTACGAACAATTAAAAGACTTCGTTCAAAGTGAGCACATATTTCCCGATACCTACCATGGGTTTTGAAGCCAGGCCACATCAGGTACTCCTACTCCCATTTTAACCTTTAACGTTTTGGAAAAAATATAAATAGGAATATAATACAGGTAATAGATTTCATCTTTAGATATCACAGTATTAAATATATCATGTAACTTTTTCATTTAATCATAATTGTTTCATTCAAGTTTTAAACTGTAGACATAGGCTTGGTAAATCTTGTTTTTTTGGAAAATACAACCCGAAATATCATTAACATGTACGTATCTGGATCCCTAAAGAAGTAATTCAGTAATATTCAAGTTTTTACATAAGCTATCATCATTCATATATTTCAGAGCAGAGCTGGATCAATATAGATCTATTCAATTTTCAGTATTTAGAATTTTCCAATTCACAAACCCAACCATTTGTGACCAAAATACAATATTATTTAGTCTGTACCAATTTAAGTAGAACCAGACTGTTCATATACTTGTCTAACTTGTCACCACTTGATTGCACTTCCAATTAAAGAGGAAAGATCTCACCAAGTATTGGTACAAGCATTGCATCAGACCATGTTCTTCTTATGGTCCATTGATTGTAACACCAAGCATCCGAAAATAACTCCAGGAGAGAGAGTTCTGGTTACCTGCACCCAAGCAATGACAAAGTTAGCATAAATTGGTAACTAGCCAAGGGGCGTCAGGTAAGCTATTGAACACTCTGGCTTATCGCCCTTCACCTATTATTTTCAGCATTGTTAAATTATATTAACCCAATAGAGTCTCATGATTTCAGTAGGTTAATACAAGCTGACAAAACTCATTAACTAGTTGGTGGCCAATACCAATAGGGTATTCTACTTAAAGCCTACTAGTGATCGTGAGTTGAGGAAAACAACATATATAAGCCCTTGCAAAGCCTCATTACAAGTTTAACCTCTTGCCTATGGCTGTCTGTCCAACTTAACCTGTGTACTTGAGATGAAATTCATGATTGTTGTGCCTTATTCCTTTTCAACAAGGTGGCACCGGATCATCATACAACCATCATATAACCATATAGTGCTGACTTACTTTGTAGACCTTTATATAAGCGGAACTAAATCAGCGAGCAACACACTTAGACTAAGGACATCAGGTACAATGCAAGCCCCTGCACTGCAATGTAATCTAACCTACAGCATTTAACAACCTTAGCAAACTTGAGTATTTCTAAGCACTCCACAACGTAGACCTAGCTGCAGTCATGCAAAAACATGAGTATGAAGAGCACCTACAATCCCAAGCCTAAAGCAAACCGATGTGCAACACTATGAACCCAACATCATATGCAAAAGGCAAACACCAAATAAGCAAACAACTGCCACAATCATGTAGCTACACAAGCAAGGTATGCTGTACAAAACAACCCAACCCCAGCTATAAAGCCTGCGCGTGAAGTTAATATGCATGCTATTTTCCAACATGCACGCCATACAGTACCGCTATATAGCATGGTCTACCGCAACACTACAACATTGAAGTAAGGCAACACTGTTGTTTGCTTTTGCTTTTGAACAGATAATCACATGCAATAGTTACAAGAACCTGAATGTGTTCGCTCCCCTTTTACAGCAGTATCGCCAAGCTCCATTATGAATCTGTGTATCACGTCTGCTAAACTAGAGCCAGAAATGGCTATCGGTTTTGAGCCTACCACAGATAGATTATCATGAATATTGTTAGCTCTAAAACAATATTTAGAGGAAAGGAACAGAGCACCAATGCCTTTGTTCAAGCCAAACCTTTACCTTATATCGATTAAATCGGGCTTGTTTCTTCCATTTATGGCAAGATTTTATCTCGATGTGGATCATCATATTAACCGCAGAGATTCAAAATGGCCGTAATGAGGTGCTTCTTTCATGCTAGGCACACCATCAACAAGAGCAGTTTCGGCATGGCGGATGCATGCCTCCATCATTTTCAGCATCTAACAGAAACCCTTGTTACATTTTTTTTTTCACACTGAAAACCATCTAAAATATGATGTTTGTGCCATCGGCCTTGCAAGGGTCCGCTTTTAGCATATCCGACCAAGCCTTAGTATGAATATAACGAAATATAATAGGTCATATACATCTAGAATTTTCAACCTATACAAGCAATAAATATCTTTAATATAAATGTCTCCACCTACGCCACTTTTGAGAGGATTTATTTGATTGCCTTTACTCCACCATTGCATCACGTTAGGTGGAACTTATTTTAGCACTGTTTTCTAGGCTCTTTTTCAGCCCAACATATTAAAGACCAAAAAGTAAAAATCTCTTTTAGTAAGGGGAATATCAAGGACCACGTCCTTTTCGTCCCATATCTTAAACCATCTAACCTATGGTCTAGTGGTATTACAATATTCCATGGTAAACAATAAGAGGTACCTTGGTGGATTACGATTACAAGGCTTTTGAAAAATAGTTTATCATTTTGCACACATACTATGCATAAGAGGTCAAACCCTCATATTAAATTGATTTGCCTCAAGCCACAAACATTTCCACTTCTTTCAATGGGGCATATGAAATGTCATATTATTGGGTCTTCAAATTAGGACCATTCCTTATGAATTTATAAAGCATAAATGTGTGTGACCTAAGGCCACACCTTACCTTTAGTGGCAAAATATTCACCCTAGGGGGTATAATATTAGTGCATTCATATGCAAAAACATGGAATTAAGCTCATCTAGGGACACTCAATTCTAGTGCAATATATTTTTTTGGGAATCAATTCCAATGATTTGAAGAATCGAAGAGAATATCTTCTTCTTCTTCCTTCCTTCCTCCTCCTCCTCCTCCTCCTTCCTCCTCCTTCCTCCTCCTCCTCCTCCTCCTCCTCCTCCCTCCTCCTCCTCCTCCTCCTCCTCCTCCTCCTCTCCTCCTCCTCCTCCTCCTCCTCCTCCTTCTCCTCCTCCTCCTCCTCCTCCTCCTCCTCCTCCTCCTCCTCCTCCTCCCACATCCCATCCCCCTCAGGATGTAGGACTCCTCTGTTTATAAGGAAGTAAGACCCCCTCATAAAAAGAGGGTCCCTTCCTTACAATCAAGAAAATAGATAATTCATTCCACTTTATCACACAAAATGTTGGCACATAGAATATTAGGTACCTTGGATCAAAATTCCAGGCCGTGGCACAATAGGCCAGTCAATTTTTACATATGAGCAAGCATTTGGAAAAGGCACATTGGGCCAATATCCACTTCTTAATATGCAACGGTTATATAGCACTATGGGCCAACAACCCAACTAGTTGAGATGATTCAAAAATCATATCTTATACATAAAGCAAGGCAAATAATATTCAATCTAACCTGGTAGACGTAAGAAGTGCTTTTGCCAAATACCTCTTCTATAACTTCAGAATATTCGTGTATCACTTTGCTGGAACTAAAGCATAATACAGACTGGATAGCCCCATTGGGAGCATCTCCCACGACCAAAATATCCCAAATTAATGGGCCAAATATCCCAAATCGACTAGTTGTATCATCCAAATTATCATTTCAACAGAATACATCGTAGAACGTCCGTTAGTAATGCCAACATCAAATAGAGAATCAAAGCATTATTACATGGTTTCAGAAATGATGTGTTTGATGGATACCTCCATCAAATAGATGTCACAGTTTCTTCTTCGATGATGTTCTCACAAAGACTATGTACAATTAAAGTTTACGAACAATTAAAAGACTTCGTTCAAAGTGAGCACATATTTCCCGATACCTACCATGGGTTTTGAAGCCAGTGCCACATCGGTACTCCTACTCCCATTTTAACCTTTAACGCTTTTGAAAAAAATATAAATAGGAATATAATCTGTGTAATAGATTTCATCTTTAGATATCACAAGATTAAATATATCATGTAACTTTTTCATTTAATCATAATTGTTTCATTCAAGTTTTAAATCAGAGACATAGGCTTGGTAAATCTTGTTTTTGGAAAATACAACCCAAATATCATTAACATGTACGTGATTCGGATCCCTAAAGAAGTAATTCAAGAATATTCAAGTTTTACATAAGCTATCATCATTCATATATTTCGAGAGCGTAGCTGGATCAATATAGATCTATTCAATTTTCAAGATTTAGAATTTTCCAATTCACAAACCCAACCATTTGTGACCAAAATACAATATTATTTAGTCGTACCAATTTAAGTAGAACCATCGTTTCATCATATACTTGTCTAACTTGTCACCACTTGATTGCACTTCCAATTAAAGAGGAAAGATCTCACCAAGTATTGGTACAAGCATTGCATCAGACCATGTTCTTCTTATGGTCCATTGATTGTAACACCAAGCATCCGAAAATAACTCCAGGAGAGAGAGTTCTGGTTACCTGCACCCAAGCAATGACAAAGTTAGCATAAATTGGTAACCAGCCAAGGGGCGGGGTAAGCTATTGAACACTCGGGCTTATCGCCTTCACCTATTATTTTTCAAGATTGTTAAATTATATTAACCCAATAGAGTCTCATGATTTCAAGAGGTTAATACAAGCGCAGACAAAACTCATTAACTAGTTGGTGGCCAATACCAATAGGGTATTCTACTTAAAGCCTACTAGTGATCAGAGTTGAGGAAAAACAACATATATAAGCCCTTGCAAAGCCTCATTACAAAGCGAACCTCTTGCCTATGACTGGCTGTCCAACTTAACCTGTGTACTTGAGATGAAATTCATGATTGTTGTGCCTTATTCCTTTTCAACAAGGTGGCACTTGGGATCATCATACAACCATCATATAACCATATAGTGTCGATTTTACTTTGTAGACCTTTATATGTTTTGAACTAAATCGAAAGCAAACACACTTAGACTAAGGACATCAGTACAATGCAAGCCCCCGAAGACCGCAATGTAATCTAACCCACAAAGATTTAACAACCTTAGCAAACTTGAGTATTTCTAAGCACTCCACAACGTAGACCTAGCCGCAAACCATGCAAAAAACATGAGTATGAAGAGCACCTACAATCCCAAGCCTAAAGCAAACCGATGTGCAACAAAGATGAACCCAACATCATATGCAAAAGGCAAAACACCAAATAAGCAAACAATCGCCACAATCATGTAGCTACACAAGCAAGGTACAAAACAAAACAACCCAACCCCAAATTTATAAAGCCTGCGCGTGAAGTTAATATGCATGCTATTTTCCAACATGCACGCCATACAGTACCGCTATATAGCATGGTCTACCGCAACACTACAACATTGAAGTAAGGCAACACTGTTGTTTGCTTTTGCTTTTGAATGATAATCACATGCAATAGTTACAAGAACTCGAATGTGTTCGCCCCCTTTACAAAGAAGACGCCAAGCTCCATTATGAATCTGTGTATCACGTCTGCTAAACTAGAGCCAGAAATGGCTATCGGTTTTGAGCCTACCACAGATAGATTATCATGAATATTGTTAGCTCTAAAACAATATTTAGAGGAAAGGAACAGAGCACCAATGCCTTTGTTCAAGCCAAACCTTTACCTTATATCGATTAAATCGGCTTTGTTTCTTCCATTTATGGCAAGATTTTATCTCGATGTGGATCATCATATTAACCAAACAGAGATTCAAATGGCCGTAATGAGGCAGGCTTCTTTCATGCTAGGCACACCATCAACAAGAGCAGTTTCGGCATGGCGGATGCATGCCTCCATCATTTTCAGCATCTAACAGAAACCCTTGTTACATTTTTTCTAAAATATGATGTTTGTGCCATCGGCCTTGCAAGGGTCCGCTTTAGCATATCCGACCAAGCCTTAGTATGAATATAACGAAATATAATAGGTCATATACATCTAGAATTTTCAACCTATACAAGCAATAAATATCTTTAATATAAAATGTCTCCACCTACGCCACTTTTTGAGAGGATTTAATTGATTGCCTTTACTCCACCATTGCATCACGTTAGGTGGAACTTATTTTAGCACTGTTTTCTAGGCTCTTTTCAGCCCAACATATTAAAGACCAAAAAGTAAAAAATCTCTTTAGTAAGGGAATATCAAGGACCACGTCCTTTTCGTCCCATATCTTAAACCATCTAACCTATGGTCTAGTGGTATTACAATATTCCATGGTAAACAATAAGAGGTACCTTGGTGGATTACGATTACAAGGCTTTTGAAAAATAGTTTATCATTTTGCACACATACTATGCATAAGAGGTCAAACCCTCATATTAAATTGATTTGCCTCAAGCCACAAACATTTCCACTTCTTTCAATGGGGCATATGAAATGTCATATTATTGGGTCTTCAAATTAGGACCATTCCTTATGAATTTATAATGTGTGTGACCTAAGGCCACACCTTACCTTTAGTGGCAAAATATTCACCCTAGGGGGTATAATATTAGTGCATTCATATGCAAAAACATGGAATTAAGCTCATCTAGGGACACTCCAATTCTAGTGCAATATATTTTTTGGGAATCAATTCCAATGATTTGAAGAATCGAAAGAGAATATCTTCTTCTTCTTCTTCTTCTTCTTCTTCTTCTTCTTCTTCTTCTTTCTTCTTCTTCTTCTTCTTCTTCTTCTTCTTCTTCTTCTTCTTCTTCTTCTTCTTCTTCTTCTTCTTCTTCTTCTTCTTCTTCTTCTTCTTCTTCTTCTTCTTCTTCTTCTTCTTCTTCTTCTTCTTCTCCCACATCCCTCCCTCAGGATGTAGGACTCCTCTGTTTATAAGGAAGTAAGACCCCTCATCAAAAAAGAGGGGTCCTACTTCCTACAACCAAGAAAATAGATAATTCATTCCACTTTTATCACACAAAATGTTGGCACATAGAATATTAGGGTACCTTGGATCAAAATTGTGCCGTGGCACAATAGGCCAGGTCAATTTTACATATGAGCAGCATTTGGAAAAGGCACATTGGGCCAATATCCACTTCTTAATATGCAACGGTTATATAGCACTATGGGCCAACAACCCAACTAGTTGAGATGATTCAAAAATCATATCTTATACATAAAGCAAGGCAAATAATATTCAATCTAACCTGGTAGACGGAAGAAGTGCTTTTGCCAAATACCTCTTCTATAACTTCAGAATATTCGTGTATCACTTTGCTGGAACTAAAGCATAATACAGACTGGATAGCCCCATTGGGAGCATCTCCCACAGCCAAATATCCCAAATTAGCTGGCCAAATATCCCAAATCAGCTAGTTGTATCATCCAGCTATCATTCTGCTGTAATACATCGTAACGTCCGTTAGTAATGCCAACATCAAATAGAATAGAATAGAATAGAATAGAATAGAATAGGTTTTTAGCGTCCACGGAGACCAATTGGCCTATGGGACCCAAACAAAAGAGAGCAAAGAAGCATACATCGCCCGTGATTAAAAACCCCGCCCGGCGGTTTTCGAGGGAAAACCTTAGCAAAGAATAAGCCCGCCGGCACATCGTGACAATTGCATAGGGCTTCAATACCGGCCCGAGGGACACAAACGAGGTGCATCCATAACCTCCGGAGGTATGACCCCAACAAACCCAATCGACGCCGAGCTAATAATCGATGCGCGGGCCGCCAGGCACTAGTAATCGAACATATCGCTCTCGGATATGGGCAAATGCCGGGCGTGTCCGAGGGCATGACATTCATCCTCAATACTCGGTGGCAACATCGGGAAAGCCTTTGCTCCGCGGCTTCACGAGCCCAACGCCTGTTTCAATGCGGAGGCGATGTGCCCCCGCATTAATGGAAGCTATAAGCCTGCGTTTCTTCATGGGTAGCTGGGTGTGGGCACTGGTGTGGGCCTTTGTGAGCCTAGGATTGACTTGCTGCCGATAGTGTGCCACTTAACATGTGTGTCGAGCCTCTGCAAGATCCCATGTACCGAAGGAAAGTAGCATCAAGGTATAGTTTAAGTGCCTCATGATCTTTCTTTGTCCCGACTGACACATCCGCTTGCCCGCGACACCCCAGTACCGGAGAACCACCGGAGCTCGCTTTGTCTTTCCGCCAGGATTTCAGCGCTGGGGACCCATTGCCGTGGCCAAAGCAAAGGCGGGTAAGCGTGTATCAGCCCATAGCGACCACCTTTTGGAAGTAAACGATATGGCGCTCCAATGCACTCGCTGAAGGGGTAGAAATCATGTCTCCGAGTAGGATCTGCACGAACCGGTGGACTTCACCCCGTGGCCCGTGCCAAGAAGGCCTTCGCGCACTTGCCGAGGTCATTCCAAGTGTTGAGGGATATCACTCGACCCCAAACTTCGGGCCCATACAAAAGGGCGCTCAACCAAGGTTCAAACAAATGTGATTGGTGACCCTGTGCATACAACTCGCCTTTGTGGTCGTTGTTCTCGCGATGGCATATAGTGCTTTCCAACCCGCAGCGGACCGCAACCCGATAGCCGTGATCCCAATGGGTGGTAGTTGAGAACTCAATCCCCAAGTACTTGTAGGGTCTGAGCCACCTCTACCTCTTGCCCCGGTAAGTGAATGTGGGAAGCCTTGGTCGACGGGATGATGCAACTAGCAAGCACCTAGTTTTGGCCAAGTTAACTTGCATGCATGCTGAATTGGCAAAAGTGTCAAGAGCATCCAGGTGACGTTGCATGTCCTCTCGAGTATAGGCCATGAGGTTGACATCGCAAGATATATGAGTTGCCGGATTGTGTGATGCATGATATGTGCGCGCGACCTCCATGCTCGAGAGCCAATCTTCCAACCGATCAATGTACAGCCAAAGAGTGTGGGGAGAGGGGCAACCCCGACGAGACTCCAATGCTACCGGTCATCGGTCAGGCCGCTGATGTGATAATGGCCCGAGCATGCCCTCATGTTCTATATACCGCGTGATTCTCGCAAGTCCGTGGGGGTCCCTACCGCTTTAAATCCGCCCCATAGCTTATTGTGGGTAATCGTGGTCGAATGCCTTTGCAAAATCCACTAAACAACAAGCGATGTGTTCTCACGCGATTCCTCGCTATCTTCAATCAATGTGCGCAGAGTGAAGATATGATCAATGGTGGAATGTCCGGGCCGAAACCCGCTTTGTGTAAGAGCTCGCGACCTCCGCTTCCTCCGCCCATATTGTCACCGCCAAGGATGCCGCCCAACAGATTTTGCAAAGAGAGAGCTGACCATAATAGTGCGGAAGTTGGCCGGACATTGAGGGTCCCCCGCTTTGTATATGGGCACTACTCTACTAGTGGTCCATTGGCGTAGGGAAGCCTTCTCGCGAATGCTTTATTGAACAATGCCCGGAGAACAGCACCAAAGGAGGCCCGCCCCATTTCAGAAGCTTTCCCCAGATGCCATCTAAATCTGCCGCCTTCCCATTAGCTAGGGCGCCAGAGGGCCCATGATGACATCCCCCTCGCGGATAACCGTAGCCATGCCTATCTCTGCGGAGGGATCGGTGCCCGCCCCCGAGCTGGTCATCATACAAACCGCTGTAAAGCACTGCACTCCATTGCCCGAGGTGATGTTCCCGTGGTCGTTTGCTTGCTCAAGACCCTTCTCCGCATCGTCCTCGGGTGCCGGCCCGGAGACCAAACATCTGGCCGGGCCGATGCTCGCGAGGTATCCGCCTTCTTGTTCTTGAGAAAGGAACGGTATTGACCGGATCGCCCGGGCTGGTGAGATGGGATCATGGACTCGCCGGAGGTGCGCTTTGAGCTCCCCGACACTCATCATCAAACCATCGGCCAAGGGGAAGGTGGTGGTGCCCGAGGCTTGCCGTGAGCCGCCCTCCCAAAGCATCTTTCACCGCCGGCAGCGTGAGTCACCGAGCAGATTGTTCTTGAAGTGTGGGGAGCTGCGCTAGCCCCGCCGATCACGCCAAGTACTGGCATAGGTCCCCTCGACGGTCAGTAGTCCAGCGCACTGGGCACCCAAAGGTGTTGAGGCAAGAGGGTGCACGGGAGCTTCCCAACCGAGATGCATGAACAAAATGGGTGGTCTGGAGTCTACTCGCCCCGAAAGTGCGTCTGTCCCATGGAAAAATGAGTAACTGTGTGCGCACTCGCTCAACCGCCAGATAATCCACCACACCGAGCCGCCTTTGGTTCTCCCCGCCTACAAGTGCAAAGAACCGAAGACGCCATTGCACCAACCCATTATGGTGATAACTGTGTCAAAGATACTACCCAAAGAATAAAGAATCGCCCGCCATAGCGCCAAATATGGTCGGGCTATCCGATATCCTTTGACCAAGCCACCGGCGGGTTCAACCAAGAAGACGCCCTCTCCGCTGGGCTCAAATTTTGAACTCGCTTCTACCCTCGTACGCGGCATTAAAGTCGCCAAGCAACATAACCCCGCCCAACTGCTTGTGCCGCCAGATGTCATCATATAGATCGACATAAGGCTCCAATCGATCCACATCCAAATGAGTGTTATAAAAGTTGTTTCCGCGATGTGGAAAGTAGCATGTCGCTATGAGGAGAGTGTCGCCACCGGGCCATGCCGCACGCCGCACTCCACAAGTAGCGACTTTACCGCCTGCTTTGTGCAACGAGATCGAAAGTGCCTCAAGGTTGCACTGGTAGTAGCAGTAACCCCGCCATGCCCCTCGCCACTGCAGGCACTCATTGAACACCGAAATGCAGATAGCCCGAGGTTCTGGCAGTCAGGTGTCTCCGGTGATGCTCCCATGTTTCCATGAGGAAAATGAGATCCATATCCGGCAGGCAATAGAGTTGAGACTTCGGCTTTTCTCAGCTGTGGGAAGCCCCGGAAGGCCTAAGACACCATCCGGAGGCACAGCTCCTATTTGCCGGCATTCGATGTGGACGCCGATGATCTCGGGTCCCTTGCCAAGTGTGGGGAGTAAGAAGGCTACGAAAGCAGCGGGGCCTGAGCGCGTGGGAGCAGTGAGGTGCAGAGGGGTACGGCCAAGCAAGCAGCTGAAGTTAGCAGGAGTGGCAAAGAACTTCGACGCATTGCCTCAACTACCTCAAAGAAGGCCACCAAAATGCGCTTGGTCCCCGACAAGGCTCGCTCCCCTCTACTAACCTCGACGCCCCCGACTGGGCCAGCTGCCCGCCGGGCTCCCCGCTGCATCGGGTGAGATCACGGTCAACATACAAAGAGCGGTCCCCTTGATTTGTCTACTCCCGACCAGATGGCCTCCGTGCACCGCATAATACGCCACCGCGGAAGGTGACAACAACACGTAAGGACAGTCGGCCGAGCCCCAAGGCGGCTCGCTTCTAGCAATTTGTACCGCATGGGAATGCCATTCGAGATAGGATCTCATCCTCCGCGCTTGGTGAGATCTTCTCCCGCCTCCTCGGAAGTCCACGCACCACCACATTATGGCGTCGCTGCCTCCCCGCCTCTGGCGCTCACCGAGTCGAGGGGCAACATTAGTCATTCCCAGCCAGGTGACTGTTAGCGGGAGTGTGTGGCTGCGCCTGGCCCGAAGGGGTGTGTGGTGATGATGGAGGAGGTGGCGGCGTCTCCCGCCTGTTTGGCACTGTGGGTCGTGGAACGCGGGCGCTTTTGCCAATCCTCGCGGCGCAGCCTCCGCCGCTCGAGTCCGGAGCCTAGCCCCGTTGGGAATCTCGCTGTTCGCCAACTCATTTGTGCAAAGGCCGGCAGTGTTCATGGACCCAGCAACGGAGGCCGGGCCTTTTGCCGGGCAATGGTTGCTTTGAGCTCCCCCGGATCTCCCCCGACTTTCAGGTCCCACTCTACCGGCAGGTTCTCTCACTCGTTGGTTTCGGGACGATGGCTCTGACGCTTCAGATCACAGCTGGCATACCCTCCGACTCGAGCGGAAATAGTTGCCATCAGATCCCCGCTCCACACCCGCTTGTCGCGATGCCATAGTCCCCCACGGCAGGAGGAGGGAATCCACGCGAAGCTCGTAGCCCGGGTAAGGGCCCCGCTTATCCTTGCTCTCTCTCAAAGTGGGCTGCTGGCCCGCTTCTAACCGCCGTGATGCTGTCTCCATGTCTCAGAACTTCGCTGCCTTTCCACGCTAACCGCCTTTTGAGCACATGGATGCCGAGGATTGTATCTTCATTGTATCAAGCCTAATCCGGCCTGTTATTCTCGACCTGTTCCTCCAACCGCTTTCATGGCCCTCGTCATACTGTGGTCGAAGCTTGAGCTTGAGCCTTTCATCCATCTCCCGAGCCAACTCAGATTGGGTTTTTCGCCGCTTCCTCCTCATGGAAGAGGAGAATCAAGATTATTACATGGTTTCGTGAATGATGTGTTTGATGGATACCTCCATCAAATAGATGTCACGCTTTCTTTCTTCGATGATGTTCTCACAAAGACTATGTACAATTAAAGTTTACTTAACAATTAAAAGACTTCGCTCAAAGTGAGCACATATTTCCCGATACCTACCATGGGTTTTGAAGCCGGGGCCACATCAGTGTACTCCTACTCCCATTTTAACCTTTAACGCTTTGGAAAAAATATAAATAGGAATATAATATGTAATAGATTTCATCTTTTAGATATCACAAAGATTAAATATATCATGTAACTTTTTTCATTTAATCATAATTGTTTCATTCAAGTTTAAAACCAGAGACATAGGCTTGGTAAATCTTGTTTTTTGGAAAATACAACCCAAATATCATTAACATGTAATGATCCGATCCCTAAAGAAGTAATTCAAAGAATATTCAAGTTTTTACATAAGCTATCATCATTCATATATTTCGTGAGAGGTAATTGGATCAATATAGATCTATTCAATTTTCAAGATTTAGAATTTTCCAATTCACAAACCCAACCATTTGTGACCAAAATACAATATTATTTAGTCTGCACCAATTTAAGTAGAACTGCAACTATTCATATACTTGTCTAACTTGTCACCACTTGATTGCACTTCCAATTAAAGAGGAAAGATCTCACCAAGTATTGGTACAAGCATTGCATCGCACCATGTTCTTCTTATGGTCCATTGATTGTAACACCAAGCATCCGAAAATAACCTGTGAGAGAGAGTTCGTTACCGCGACCCAAGCAATGACAAAGTTAGCATAAATTGGTAACCAGCCAAGGGGCGCCGTAAGTTATTGAACACTCGGCTTATCGCCCTTCACCTATTATTTTCAGCATTGTTAAATTATATTAACCCAATAGAGTCTCATGACTTCAAGAGGGTTAATACAAGTTTCGACAAAACTCATTAACTAGTTGGTGGCCAATACCAATAGGGTATTCTACTTAAAGCCTACTAGTGATCGAGTTGAGGAAAACAACATATATAAGCCCTTGCAAAGCCTCATTACAAAGTTTAACCTCTTGCCTATGGTCGGGTCATCCAACTTAACCCGTGGTACTTGAGATGAAATTCATGATTGTTGTGCCTTATTCCTTTTCAACAAGGTGGCACCGGATCATCATACAACCATCATATAACCATATAGTGCTCGACTTACTTTTGTAGACCTTTATATGTTTTGAACTAAATCAGCGAGCAACACACTTAGACTAAGGACATCGGTACAATGCAAGCCCCTGCGAATGTAATCTAACCTACAAAGATTTAACAACCTTAGCAAACTTGAGTATTTCTAAGCACTCCACAACGTAGACCTAAATTGCAAATTCATGCAAAAACATGAGTATGAAGAGCACCTTACAATCCCAAGCCTAAAGCAAAACCGATGTGCAACACTATGAACCCAACATCATATGCAAAAAGGCAAACACCAAATAAGCAAACAATCGCCACAATCATGTAGCTACACAAGCAAGGTATGTCAGATAAAACAACCCAACCCCGCCTATAAAGCCCGGCGTACAAGTTAATATGCACGTGCTATTTTCAACATGCACGCCATACAAGCATCACCGCTTATATAGCATGGTCTACCGCAACACTACAACATTGAAGTAAGGCAACACCGTTGTTTGTTTTTGCTTTTGAAACGTATAATCACATGCAATAGTTACAAGAACAATGTGTTCGCCCCCTTTACAAAGAAAAGATCGCCAAGTTTCCATTATGAATGCGGTATCACGCCTCGCTAAACTAGAGCCTAAATGGCTATCGGTTTGAGCCTACCACGCATAGATTATCATGAATATTGTTAGCTCTAAAACAATATTTAGAGGAAAGGAACAGAGCACCAATGCCTTTGTTCAAGCCAAACCTTTACCTTATATCGCATTAAATCGGCTTTGTTTCTTCCATTTATGGCAAGATTTTATCTCGATGTGGATCATCATATTAACAGAGATTCAAAATGGCTGTAATGAGGCGTGCTTCTTTCATGCTAGGCACACCATCAACAAGAGCGTTTGTGATGGCGGATGCATGCCTCCATCATTTTCAGCATCTAACAGAAACCCTTGTTACATTTTTTTCACACCGAAACCATCTAAAATATGATGTTTGTGCCATCGGCCTTGCAAGGGTCCGCTTTAGCATATCCGACCAAGCCTTAGTATGAATAAGGTCATATACATCTAGAATTTTCAACCTATACAAGCATAAATATCTTTAATATAAATGTCTCCACCTACGCCACATTTGAGAGGATTTAATTGATTGCCTTTTACTCCACCATTGCATCACGTTAGGTGGAACTTATTTTAGCACTGTTTTCTAGGCTCTTTTCAGCCCAACATATTAAAGACCAAAAGTAAAAATCTCTTTAGTAAGGGAATATCAAGGACCACGTCCTTTTCATCCCATATCTTAAACCATCTAACCTATGGTCTAGTGGTATTACAATATTCCATGGTAAACAATAAGAGGTACGTTGGTGGATTACGATTACAAGGCTTTTGAAAAATAGTTTATCATTTTGCACACATACTATGCATAAGAGGTCAAACCCCTCATATTAAATTGATTTGCCTCAAGCCACAAACATTTTCCACTTCTTTCAATGGGGCATATATGAAATGTCATATTATTGGGTCTTCAAATTAGACCATTCCTTATGAATTTATAAAGAAGATAAATGTGTGTGACCTAAGGCCACACCTTACCTTTTAGTGGCAAAATATTCACCCTAGGGGGTATAATATTAGTGCATTCATATGCAAAAACATGGAATTAAGCTCATCTAGACACCCAATTTAGTGCAATATATTTTTTGGGAATTTAATTTAATGATTTGAAGAAATATATCTTCTTCTTTCTTTCTTCTTCTCTTCTTCTTCTTCTTCTTCTTCTTCTTCTTCTTCTTCTTCTTCTTCTTCTTCTTCTTCTTCTTTCTTTCTTCTTCTTTCTTTCTTCTTCTTTCTTCTTCTTCTTTTCTTCTCCTCCTACATCCCTCCCTCGTGATGTGTGGACTCGCTTATAAGGGAAGTA